>BQNB010017371.1:2905-66376 GCA_026074375.1 Tanacetum coccineum | reverse complement strand
GAGTTTACTTGGGAGCGCGAAGATTTTATGAAGTCTAAGTACCCTTAGTTATTTGTTGATCGTGCTGATGAATCGACTAATTAAATCTCAGGACGAGATTTCCTAAAAGAGGGGATACTGTGACAACCGTGATTTAGCAGGTTAGTCAAACCGTTAGTATTGACTTATGTACTTATTGCAATGTAAGGTTTATGTGTTTATGTGAGTTATGTGAGATTTGATAATCAATCCATTGAGCGTGATCTTCTCATTGGGATTGGATTTGTGTTGGATTTTATGAAGTTCATTTCGTTCACTTTTGGTGACGAGGAAATGATTTTGGTGATTTAAGCGGTTTCGTGTTAATTATGTAAGTAATTAGTACGTATATGTATTTTTGTGTTAGTAATTTAAGATAAGATTAGGTTTTAGAAGTGAGGTTAAGGAAAATGTAAAATTTCTATTTTTGGAAATTTGGGTTGAAAATGAAAAAGTTATTATTTATTTTAAAAGTCTAGTAAATTGTGTTTACGCAAAAAGGTTTACTCAAATAAGCTTAGGTTTTTATAAAAACTTAAGGTAATGCAAATAATTAAGTAATTAATAATTAAATAAAAAAATAAAAAAATAAAGGATAAGGTATTCGGCCGGTTAGGGGTTTAAAGGTAAAAAGGAAAACAAATCATACTCTAATTTAAAATTGGTAAAAGATATCTTTCCTAAACATTTTTGTAAACCTTATAAATACCAAAAACCCTTCTCCCCCTTGTTTTTGATTGTTCCAGCCAAATTTTATCAAAGGAGGAAAAAGAAAAAATATTTTTTTCAAGTTTGGTGATTTTTGTGTTCAAGATTTGAAGATTTAAGGTATAAATTATAATCCTTTGAGTTAATTATCATTAAAAACATGTAATAATTATTATGATGGATAATTAGGGTTTCATAATATCTGTAATTAATGATATGATAAACATGTTATAATGATTAGGGTTTAATTAGAAGCTTATGGGTGTAATTGGTTAGGCTTAATTTGCGTTAGAACTTGATTTAGGTTGAGCAGAATTTAGGACTGTGTTGTTTCGTGAATATCTAGAGGTTAGAAGCATGAATTGATGTGATTTCAGTGTCTATGATGTAGCTCAGAGAGTCTAGTTTCTAGAACATCCGGCCTCGAAAGTTTTAAAGGTCGGGAAGTCATTCAAATGTTGGTTACGAGAAAAGTTGTCAAAGCAATAAATTCGGGTCAGATTTAGGTCAGATTACGAGATGGAAAACCCCCACTTAAAATTTGAATTAGGATTAGTCAACCTACAGGAGTTTAGTTCTATGTGTCTATTAAAATTCCCCCAAAGTAGAGCTTCTTATTTGGAGTCTAAGTATGGTTTTTAGGTCCAAACTTTTTAGTGTGCGATCAGATCCGAAATTGAGTAGTTAAAAGTTTGATTTCATTTGGGACACTTAAGAGGGGAAATAAATTAGTGGAAAAATCATGGGGATAGTAAACACATGATATTGAACCTGTGATTTTGGTAAAATTTATAAAGGTCAGAAGGTGTGGTTTAGAAAATGGTAAAGTGACACTAAAATTCTGCATTTTCGGGTAAATTGTAGAACTTTGAAAAAGTGTTTGTAAACAAGAATTGGTTAATGAATGGCATGGAGTGGGGTAACCAATTGAGGGTAATTAAAACCTTAGACATCCATCATTTAATTGTTACATGTGCATTAAACGTTTGGCTTAGTAGCGTGTAACACGTGTTATTTTGTTGTTTAGCTTTGTTCGTGGATTTTGGGGAATTTCTTTTAGCTCAGTGTGAGTTTCTAGCCCCTTTTTCTTATGTTTTCTTGGGGTGAAATGATCCTAGAGTTTAAATGTTTTAGTTACTGTGATTAATGTGTTTTATTGAGGCTATGGGCTTATTACGAGGGGACTATTGTATGTATGTGTTACTTGCTATTATGAAATGATTGTTGTGCTTGAGGGGTGACTGTTCAAGGCATGATGATTGGATTGTTTGCAGTCGAGCGTCGATGTTTTTCTCCTTGATGTGGTTGTTGATAGTGAGCTGTGATCGTCTCATTTGCTATGGATATTGTTGATTAGTGAGAGTGATCGTCTCATATTGTGGATTATTGATAGTGAGAGTTGATCGTCTCATTGTGTGGATCGGGATATGATTGTGATGTTTGAGCCGTGAGTGTCTTTAATGTGGGTTGATGTGATTGCTTGTTAGCTTGTATGTTAGTTCGTGTATGTTACTTGATATCTATGTTTTATTTATCATCAAGTGATTTCAAGCGAGTTATTGGCGGGTCTTAAAACCTATGGACTCTCACAAACCATTATGTTGCCAACCCACATCATCATACGTTTAAGCATCATTTTCAGGTGAGATATGGGAATAAGATAGTTGAGAAGTGGCTAGAAAGTGACACATAGTGTGGATGTTGTTCATGGAGGGGCTGCCACTACTGTCTCTAGCATAGATGCAGGACAGGGCAGTGGTAACATCACTAAGTCCCCTACCATGCCCCGTGATTCACCTCTCCCAAGAGGTCACACACCTGGAAGTGATGAGGGCAGTAAGACACTACATGAATTGACGGTTCTATGTACAAATTTGTCAAACAAGGTGGAAAGCTTGGAGACAGAATTAAAGCAAACAAAACAAACCTATGGTGCTGATTTTACTAAACTTATCAAAAAGGTAAAGAAGTTAGAGTAGACTATCAAGACAAGCCAAGCTAGAAGGAGAATAAAAATTATTGCTTCTGATGATGAAGAGGATTTAGTTGCGAAGGATCCTTCCAAACAGAGGAGGAGTATGATGGATGAAATAGATTTGGATGCTATAATTTCATTGGTTCCTCAACATGTTGAAGTTCAAGGGAGGTATGGACAGAATTTAGACACTTAAGAAGGTTTTGGTGTTGGTCCAGAAGTTACTACTGCTAATGCAGAACTTAACACTCCTAGTACATTTGTTAGTACTGCCAGTCCTCAAAGACATGCAGATACTACTGCTGATGATTTAACCCTTGCAGAGACACTTATGAAGATTAGAAAGAGTGCTGTTAAAGCTAAGGGCAAGGCTAAAATAGATGAAACTGAGTCTCGAAGGAAGATGAAATAGAGAGAGCATGTTAAAATTAGCAAGGATGCAAAAGTAGCTCAAAAGCTACAAGAAGAGTTTGATGCAGTAGAAAGATAAAGAATGGCTCAAGTGCATCAAGCAGCTCAGGGTTCTACAGATGCAGAATGGGATGATGTATTGGCTAGAGTTGCAGCAGATGAAGATTTTGTTTAACAGTTACAAGCTGGTGAAAAGTGTAGTGAAGAAGATTTACCAATGAAGCTTGTAGAACTTGTCAATCAAAGAAAGAAGTTCTTTGCTCAACAAAGAGCTGAAGCTAAGAGGAACAAGCCAATGACTCCTGCTCAACAAAAGGAATATATGTCAAATTACATCAAGAACCAAGAAGGAGGTTATTCTATTAAACAATTGAAGTCACTTTCATTTGAGCAGGTTAAAGAAATCTTTGAAACTACTATGAGGAAGGTACAATCTTTTGTGCCTATAGGATCTGAGTTAGAGGTTCAGAGACTGAAAAGAGCATGTCAAGAAGTTTTAGAAGAGCCTGTTAAAAGATAAAAGATTAGAGAAGCTTTGGGTTCAGGTGAAGAATCAGCAGAAAAGGAAAAAGAATTATCAAAAGAAGAACTACAGAAATTGTTAGTGATAGTTCCAGTGGAAGAAGTTTATGTTGAAGCCTTACAGGTTAAATATCCAATCATAGACTAAGAGGTTTACTCTAAAGACACAAGAAGTTATTGGAAAATTATCATAGTTGGAAACCATATAGAAGCTTATCAGATTTTTGCTGAGATGTTGAAGAAATTTGATAAAGATGACCTGGTTAAGCTTTGGGATTTGGTTAAGGAGAGGTTCAGTACAACAGAGCCTACAGATGATAAAGAGAAGGAATTGTAGGTTGAACTGAAGAGATTGTTTGAGCCAGATAATGATGATACTCTATGGAAGCTTCAAAGGTATATGCATGATCCTTTGGTATGGAGGCTTTATGATACATGTAGTATTCACCATGTATCTTTAGTAAGAGGACATGAAATCTTTATGCTAGTTGAAAAATAATATCCATTGACAAGAGGGCTTATGACTGTAATGTTGGCTAACAAGATTCAAGTGGATCAATATTCGGAAATGGCAAATGAACTTTTAAGGAAAATTTTCATTCTAGCAAACAAACCAAGACACTAAAATGTTTAAAAGCATCCTCTCAGCACATATAGTTTAATTCGAAGAAACTTGATGATTAACAAGATGAATATCAAGTTTAGGGGAGGATTGTTAGGAATAAAGGCCTCTTAAGTTTCTACTGTTGGTTGAAGAAACTACTACTGGTGAAGATTAGAGAAAACAGTCTAAGTTATTAATACTGTTAGTGCTATAGTTAGTACTGCCAGTACAAAGTGTTAGTACTGTCAGTTTATTAATATTGTTAGTTATAATAGTTAGTATTGTTAGTTATATAGTTAGTACTGCTAAAGTGATATGCATGGGATATATTAGGAATAGATTTGCATTGATCACTTGACGTGTTTTGTAAGCCCATTAGGGTTTCTTGGTGTATAAAAGAAACCCTAAGGCATAGTTAGAAAAATATAGATCTAGAAATCATTTCCTAATAGTTAGTATTCATAGTTTCAAGGTTATTCTGTAACTTTGATTATGTTCAATATATTGAAAGTTTAGGAAGATCTTGTTTTACTGTTTCATTGTTCTTCTTAGTATTACAAACTAGTTTCCGCATAGTTTATAGTATTCACAATCTTAGTTTCTATTATAGTTGTTTTAGATCTATCCAATACAACTAAGCTTTAACAAGCTAAGTAAGATATGTTCAAAAGGGATCAACAAAACCTGTTTGGAACAATGCTCAAAGGGTGAATCATCAAAACTTTGCTAAAAAGACTCACCCCTATGCTAAAAAGAACATGGTTCTAAGAGCGGTACTAATGAAGTCTGGTTTAGTATAAGTTAATACTGCTAGACAAGTTAATGTTGCTCACTCAAAAACAACAGTGAATGCTGCTAGACCAGTGTTATATCTTTCTAAAATAGCACATTCAACTGTTAAGAGGCCATTCATAAGAACACAACATTTAAAAATAGCAATATTAATCAAAAGGTTAATACTGCTAGGGATAAAAAAAATTAATACTGCTAGGCTAAAAGCAGTAGTTAATGCTATTAAGGGAAATAGTTTTAATGCTGTTAAGGCCTCAGCTTGTTGGATTTGGAAACCAAAGACTAAAGTTTTAGACCATGTTTCTAAACACACAGTGCATCAATCACCCTAAAGAAGTTTGATTATATTGATGCACAAGGCAAATCCAAGTCAGTGATGGCTTGGGTCCTCAAAAAAATTGATTTTCTTATCTAATGTGCAGGGCAATCCACAAATGGATTTACATGATCAAGGAGTGATTCATAGTGGATGCTCAAGGAACATGACAGGGAGCATGCCCTATCTTACAAACTATGAAGAGATAGATGGAGGATGTGTTACTTTTGGAGGGAACCCCAAAGGAGGGAAAATCATAGGAAAAGCAAAGAAAAGTGTTAGATTGATGATGGAAAAGCTTTTTGGAATGAAATTAGAGTTAGTACTGGTGACTCAAAGTTAATGCTGCTAGGCATAACTTACTACTGCTAGTTTTAAGTTAATGCTGCTAGGCATAAAACTTACTACTGTTGGGTTACTACTGCTGGTTCTAAGTTAATGTTGTTGAGGGTATTTTCATAAATACTTCGATTAACGGTTTCAATCAATCATTTAATCAATTTCAATCTTTCAGATACTCTCTAACTACAAACCCTAACTTAATTTTATCATCCATTATCAATACCCAACACAAATGGCGAATCTAAAGTTTGCAGATACTCACAATATGGTCGCATTTTTGTCTAAACTCGAAAAAAGTGATGGGTTTGAAAAATTGTGAATTTTCTGAATGTACAACCTATAAAATATTCTTTAACCGTTAATCCCACAATATATACTTCGTGTATCAAACAGTTCTGGTCTACTGTCAAGGCCAAAACTATTAATGGGGAAGTTCAGTTACATGCCCTAGTTGATGGTAAGAAGATAATTGCTATAGAATCAACTGTTAGAAGAGATCTTCAACTAGAAGATGCTGAAGGTATTGATTGTTTACCAAACTCTACTATTTTTGAAGAACTTACAAGGATGGGGTATGAGAAGATTTCACAAAATCTTACTTTCTATAAGGCATTCTTTTCCCCACAATGGAAATTTTGGATTCATACTATTTTACAATGCCTAAGTTCAAAGACTACTACATGGAATGAGTTTAGTAGCACTATGGCATCTGTAATTATCTGCTTAGCTATAAATCAGAAATTTAAATTTTCAAAATACATTTTTGAAAGTATGGTTAGAAACTTGGATAATTTGTCTGAGAAATTTTTGATGTATCCAAGGTTTGTGCAAGTATTTCTAGAACAACAACTTGATGATATGTCAACTGATATATGTGTAATCACATATCATTTTTCCTTAATAAAATGAGATTAAAAGACCAAAAATACATGAAAAATACATTGTATATGTGTGTTTTGTTAATTGTGTCTTGCAGGTAACGGATATTCAACAAAAGGACATAAATAGATTAAAACGGACAAAACCGAGCATAGGATTAGAAAGAGCGTGGGAAACCGAAGCCAAAGTCGTATACATCCTTAATGGGCTAACCCGTACCTATTTTATTGGGCCAGGTCAGCCCATTAACCTTGTATCTATAAACCTAAGCTAAAACCCATTTACAAAACCATTAAATCAAAAACCGTTTAAACCCTTTAACCTAAATTCTGGCCCAATCCCAAAGTCCAAGCCCAAATCAAATGACCCAAGCCCAAGTCTTATAAACACGGTTCAAAACTACCAGTCAAAGTTATTGTGTAACCATCTCCCTTCCCTCCCATTTTTTACTCACCATTACACGCAAGTGCCAAGAAACCATGGGGGATACTATTGCTCAAACTCGTTTGAGCATATGTGATCGCTGAAACTTTCTCCGAATGATTTCACATGCTCACATAGGGTACACATTCGAAGTGATGAGGATAGACTTAAACTTGATGAATTGATGGAATTATGTACCAATTTACAAACAAGAGTTCTTGATTTGGAGAAGACAAAGACCACTCAACATATTGAGATTGATAGCTTGAAAAGGAGGTTCAAGAAGCTTGAAAAGAAAAGAAGTTTAAGAACTCATAAGCTGAAGAGGTTATACAAAGTTGGTTTGAGTGCTAGGGTAGAATCCTCTAGAGATGAACAAGAATTGGGTGAGGATGCATCCAAAAATCAGGGGTGAGGAGGATTAAAATGTTATATTTGTACACGCCCCCAGAATGATGGGTTTCGCAGCGGAATTAAGGATCTCTGGTGAGCATGTTACGCTTCAAGATCAACAAAAACTAAAGTATATATATAAGAACGACACAAAAGTTTTTAGATTAGATACATGTGGATTTAAATAAAAAGACATATGTACAAAGCTTATAGCTTTATCTTTTGTTCTTTGTTTTACTATTACAAAAAGATTAACGCTGGTATTTTCCCAAAAACATGATTGTCATCATTAAGCGCTTTAAACAGTGCAATCGCCTAAAATAATTATACCCTATCTTTGTCACTCCTTGGACATCTCGTGCCTGAATGTACGCCGTCCTGTGAAGAGAGAAAGAATTTGCGTAGAAAACGTCAACCTAAAAAAATGTGTGTGTGGGATTTGAAATGCAATTAGGTTTATGTATTTTATAATTTATGCAATGGACAGCAAGATTTTCCCGTGAGATTTGTTAGCCGCAAGCAGATGCCAACTCAATCGCACTAAACCAGATTACTGTGGCACGTAAGCTTGGACACAGCGAAGCTCATGACCTATATTTTGCTATGTTTTTAGCAAGTTAATTTTGCACGTACAGATGTTGTAACCCTGCAACATCCAAGTCGTCATGGTTCAACGTTCTTTCCAGTGATAGCTAATCACCCAAACAGGGATGCTAATCCATTAGAGCTATTCTATATCTTCGGCGCTCACTTAATGTAATTTACAACTACATCTATGCAATTTAACAGTTCATGAATAATGGGCTCTAGGAGGGTTATCCGCATAATTAGTGCAGAAACACATAATCAATTATATACTTTCAACACTTGATGTCCAATTTATAAAACAAGCATGTTTCCACCCCAAATAATATCTAAATCAGTAAAAGAAAAAAAGTGGGGAATATGAACTCACCATTGGCAGTACTTGTTAAGCTCAAAGATAATTAGAAGTTAAAACGTCACGCCAGACGATAAAGAATGCAACCTTTTAATTTATTGGTCGTTATAAGTACGGATGTAACTTTTAATTAATAACATTGAATACTAATCTTATTGTTGTTACATCGTACTATCGTTTTGGGCTGTATGTCTATGTAATTATAAGAGGTGCATGACATGACTCATACGAGGAGTTAGGACCACTTTAAATCGTAATTCAACAACTCTTACGATACGCCAGCCGTAAGATGCCTCACATTATGGAAACTCACTCTAGTAATATAGTGCAATCTGTTTGATAACTCACGTCTATATGGTGCTTATATTGCATAATCAGAACGACTAATCGTTTTAGTTAAAATAATATTCTATAAAGTGATAAACGATTTTATAATTATACTTTTCGTAAAAATGACTCCTACAATTTGACGTTTTTAAGCCCGTTGCTCGCTGTTTCTTAGTGTCCACGTTTTCTTCGAGAAAGACAGCGATCATAAATATTAACATTTGACAAGTGTGTCAAAATCCTGCGAAATGAATAGTAAAATTATGTTCACAACCTGCCTTTGTCGTTTGGCTCTCTTTAATTACGTATACTTGTAATCGTTATAACTTATTGTTTTTAATCCCGATTTTAGTGATTCATTCGGTTCGTTGATTGTTATTAAAAGATGGTATTATATTTTATAAAGTTAGGTCCGCTGATGAATAGTACTTTTACTGTTCATAGTTTATAAAATTACTTTTATAAACTTTAATTATCGAAAATGTCGTAGTTTCTTCGTTATAGTTCCTTTTAGTGTTTCTTTCGAGTACGATCTTCGTAATTAAAAGGTTATATCATATTTAGATGTTTGTATAAATGTAAGAGTTGCTTGTTATTAATTGTAACTTTTATAAAAGAAGAGTTGATAAAAGCTGTTATTTATAGTCCATAAACTCGTTTTAACGTATTCTTTTTTCGTTATAGATCTGGTTTTTCGATGTTTCTTCATCATTTATGGAATCGTATGAGGCGTATTATTTTTATAAATTCTATTACTACTGTTAAGTTCGAATTTTAAACAGCCACATATGTTATTTTAAGTGTATCACTTTTAAAACTTGTTTTATGTATCTTTTCTTTAGTCGTTTTTATAAAATAACTCTTTGTAAACCTTTATTTTACATATGTTGGGTTACTTATAATAATATCCAATGTATAATCCCTAGTCTTGTAAATTCATAGTACACAAGTTCAACCCGTTTACTTTCATTGTTTTCATTATATTTACATTAGATAACTTTAAAACCTCAATTAGTCCTTTAAACATGGTTATACTTAAACCAATATAGTTAACATCTTTATAGATCTATTTTTCCATGATATTTATATACATTAGTGACATGAGAATAAGTGTATAATTGATAAAATCAAATAAAAACCCCATTTTACACATTTAAAAGTCCATTAGTGGTGATTATGCATATATTTTTTTAAATTGTAACACAATTAAAAAATCGTAGAAGTTTAATAGTATGTGAAAGATATTAGGACTAAACCATTAGTAATGATGTAAGAGATGAGATATAAGTTCTAAACCCATGTTTAGATTCAAAACCAAGCTTTCAAGCTTATAACCCTAGATTAGGTTTCCAAAACCCTAATCTTGCAATAACTTCTTAAAATCTTTTTTTTTACCAAAGCCTTCTTGGCCAAGCGGTATGTGAGTTGTCCATCAACCTAAAGGTTGGTGGTTCAAGTCTTGTTGGAAACATGTGAGATAGAATTTGTGAGATATATGTGGTGTAGGTTGTAATAATTTGCCGTTCTAAAAAAAAAAAAAAAAAACTTCTTAAAATCTTTTCAAAGCTTAGCCAACCCTTGAAACCTTCTTAGAATACCTTAAGTATGATGTGTATACACTAATATGGTGAAAGAAAATCGAAGTATGGATTGTATATTAAAGGGGTTTTGTGCCGTGAGTTTTAGAGTGTAAAAGAGAGGAAGAAAATGAATTTTGCATGTAAGAGTTTTTAGTAAAGATTACTTATGCATGCATGGGTATTTATAGTCAAAATATCTTCCTAACTTAACCATGGTTACTTTCTAACCCTAGGTCAAGGTTAACATGACAAGTTGATAAAGGTGTAAGAGTACTTTCTTTAAATATCTGATAATATTTCACATAACTTGAATAAGTCTTTGGTCTCATCTTATAAAATTTTGGTCTTATATATATCCTTATAATTAAATAGGTATATAGTAGATGTTATAAGATGTAATTTTTGATTATTTTGAGTATTGGGTATAATCGTGGGTATTCGTTTAGGACGTAGTTTGGTTTTAGATCTCCGGGTATGCCTTAAACGCATTTTATTACGAAAACGTATTGCATATTTTACGTAGCCAAATAAAAAATAAAGATGAACAAAGTTATTAATACTCCTCATTATAATCTTATAACACTTGTTGTTGTTAAGCATTTATATTTGTTTAATGCCCGTGTTACTTGATGATCTTTTTCAGTTTACGCGGATTTTACTTACAAGTTTATCGGTTTAAGGAGTAATTGCATAAAACCTAAAATAAATTGTGAAATTACATTTATGTCATTACATTGACTCTACAAATACAGATATAGGTATGTTATTGAGTTCTCCCCCCGTTAGTGAGGCTTGTCCTCAAGGCCTTAAGACGTCTCAAGCCATGTGATGTTATCTGAGCCGGTCTTTGATGAACGCTGAAGAAGCGGGGTTGGGTTTATTTCTTCGGAATGATCTTCGCGTTCCCTGAAACTCTGGACCTCTCTTGGGTTCCATCGAACCTGGACTAATGGGATTCCGGACTCGCATTCAACCGTTTAACTTCACGATCCTTGATCTTTTTATGTCCTTGCCAAACTGAAGTTGTCACAAAATGAAGTCATCCAACGGACCCGGCTTATGGGTTTCGTCGGGCATGAACTTTTTAAGTTGGATACGTGAAAAGTATTATGAATCCTGCTGAGAGCTCATAGGAAGCTCGATGTTTGTATTGCTTTGTCTTTCACAACCGGTTTATTACCTTTGAATGGTCCAACTAATGGGATTTATTTTTCCCTCGTTTGCCAAAAACGTACAAACCCTTTCGCCAAGGCGAAACCTTGAAGCAGCACTTTATCTCCAACCTGAGACATATCCCTCGGCTTACGATTCAAATCAGCGTAGCTCTTTTGTCTTCACGAGCGGCTGGCATCCTTGCGTTGACTGGGATGTATTTCTCAGTGTTCTCTTGTATTTCTCTGGACCGGTGTGTTGAACTTCTCCAACTAGACCCCCAACACACAGGCGAGCGACATTTTTACCATAGAAGTGCCTTTAATAGGAGTGCAAGCCGTTGCTCACATGATAATCTTGTTATTGTATGAAAAACTCGACCAATGGCAAATGTTTAACGCCGACCATTTCCAAGTCGATCAACAAGCTAAAGATAAGCTCATATCCTCTTCGAGAGTTTGATGATTGGTTCTCTCGCTTTGTTCGTCAGTTTGCGGATGATATGCCGTACTTATATCTAAACTTTGTCACCCAAAGCCTGTCTGAAGTGAGCTCCAAAAAATTTGATGTGATACCTAGGGTCTCGGATACAAAATAATCGAGACCGGTATTCTATGCCCTTGTTACTATTCTTCAGGTACAATGTCTTCGCTAAGTTTCTCTAGAGGGTCAGTTTCTTTCATGGGTATAAGATTGGCGGACTTTTGTATGACGGGTCATTACGATGTTCCTCCAGCTATGGTGTAATTACCTTTGATGGACTTAGGAAGTTTTGTGGGAAGACAAAAATCAGCATCGTGGAATTAGATTGTCCACTTCCATGGGTATTTGGGTTGTACCATACAACGATCACAAATAATCGAGACTGGTATTCCATGCCTTGTTACTACTTCTTTTAGGTACATTCTCGCTAGTTTCTCCAGAGGGTTAGTTTCTCTCATGGGTATAAAGATTGCGGACTTGGTAAGACGGTCAACGATTACCCAAATGGCGTCATACCCTTGTGATGACTTAGGAAGCTTCGTGACAAAATCCATCGTGATATTGTCCCACTTCCATTAAGGCATCTCGGGTTGTACCAACAAACCCGACTGTCATTGATGTTCGGCCTTGACCTTAGCACAGGTCAAGCACTTGCTAAATAGGTGGCGATGTCAGCTTTCATATTGGGCCATCAATATAGCTTCTTTACGTCTTGATACATTTTCTCGGAACCTGGATGGATAGAATACTTCGATTTGTGGGACTCGTGCATGATCACAGTCCGCAAATCGTCATAACAAGGTAACCAACTCCTGCCATTAAGGCATAGGGTTCCATCCGTATGAGGTTCCAACTTTTCCGTTCTAAGTGCCTCTGGAAATTTAGCATTTTCAATCAGCATACCTCCAACATCCTCATTTTGAAATTTTTTGATTTTGTAGTTTGCTTTTATAGGTTTTATATTTTTTTTATTTTCTTTTTCTTGGTTTTATATTTTTGTATTTTGTTTTATGACTAAAGCTCGAACTCTTAACGGTGGTTCCCGTTCTTTCCTGCTCAAAGCATCAGCAACGACATTTGCCTTCCCTGGGTGATAACGAATATCGCAATCGTAATCACTAAGCAACTCTAACCATCGGCGTTGTCTCATGTTCAATTCCTTCTGATTAAGAATATGCTGTAAACTCTTATGATCAGTGAACACCGTACACTTGGTACCATACAGATAGTGCCTCCAAATCTTCAGAGCGAACACTACTGCTCCAAGTTCCAGATCATGAGTAGTATAGTTTTTCTCATGGATCTTTAACTGGCGTGATGCATAAGAAATAACCTTTTCCCTTTGCATCAACACAGCGCCCAAACCCTTGATCGAAGCATCGCAGTATACGATAAAATCTTCACTTCCTTCGGGTAAAGCCAGAATTGGTGCACTACACAACTTCTGCTTCAATAACTGGAACGCTGCTTCTTGTTTGTCACCCCACTCAAACTTGACCTTCTTTTGAGTGAGCTTGGTCATTGGTTTGGCGATCTTTGAAAACCCTTCAATGAATCGTCGATAATACCCAGCAAGACCTAAAAACTGACGAATCTCCGTTGGTGTCTTAGGAGATGCCCAATCTTTAATGGATTCGATCTTGGCTGGATCTACATGAATGCCTTTATTATCAATCACGTGACCGAGGAACTGTACTTTGGGAATCCAAAATTCACACTTGGAAAATTTTGCATACAACTCCTCTTTCTTCAACAACTCCAATATTATCTTTAGATGCTCTTCGTGCTCTTGCTTGTTCTTGGAATAGATCAAAATATCGTCAATAAAGACAATTACGAATTTATCCAGATAAGGTTTGCACACTCGGTTCATGAGGTCCATAAACACAGTAGGTGCATTGGTCAAACCAAACGACATAACTTGGAATTCATAATGTCCATATCAAGTTCAGAAGGCAGTTATTGAGATGTCTTCCTCTCAAACCCTCAATTGGTGATAAACTGATCTTAGATCGATCTTCGAGTAGACACTCGACCCTTGAAGTTGATCAAATAAGTCATCAATTCTCGGTAGCGGATAACGGTTCTTCACCGTTAGTTTGTTTAGTTCCTGATAATCTATGCACATTCTTAACGATCCATCTTTCTTCTTGACGAATAGAACCGGAGCTCCCCATGGTGATGAACTAGGTCTTATAAAGCCTTTGTCGGAAAGCTCTTGTAGTTGATCCGCCAATTCTTTCATTTCTGATGGGGCCAATCGATAAGGTGCCCGTGCTACAGGTGCAGCACTAGGTACTAGATCGATGTGAAATTCCACTTGTCTGGTAGGTGGAAGGCCTGGCAAGTCCTCAGGAAATACTTCGGGAAAATTTTTGACGATCGGTACATCTTGCAGTTGCTTCTTCTTCGACTTGTCTCCAGTCTCCTTGATGGTAATATGTGCCAAAAAGACGTGACATCCTTTTGTACCAGATACTTGGCCTTGGTGCACGAGATGATGTTTAATAGAGTCCTGCGTTTATTTCTACTTCCGTCTCCATGAAAAATTAAGATTTCGCTCCCAAAAGGAATACAAACGATCTTCTTAGCACAGTCAATAACGGCTTGGTATTTTGTCAACCAGTCCATACTAATTATGACGTCATAGGTACCCATTTCTACAGGCATTAGGTCGACGTGAAACGATAGTTTCAGAAAATTTAAACGTGCAACCCAGTAATACCATATTTACCTATACCCAAATTATTCTATCTGACCCATCAGCTAATTCAACGTTTTAACCATGATTTTAATGTAGTGGGGGCTATATTAATCAAAGTCTAAATTGATTCGACACAAACTTCTATCTCACCAGTATCAAAATAAAATGGAAGCACACGGTTGATTAGGAGAAACGTACCACGTCACAGACGTGTTGTCTGGGTTTTGCCCTGCAACTCCCACTGCATAAGCCCTAGCTACACCGTTACCATTTCCCTGATTCTTGTTCTTCCACTGGAGGCAGTCCTTCCTGAAGTGGCCTGGAGCCCCGCACTCAAAGCAAACTATGGCATTGGTATTTGCCCCTTGGGCTCTTGGGTTATTGTTATTACAGTTGTTGTTGTTATTGTTGTTGCGGTTGTTGTTGTTATTGTTTAATTGCTGTTGTTGTTGTTATTTGTAGTTTGCAGGGCCGGCTCCAACAGTCCAAGGCCAGGTGGCCAAGCTTCTTGGCATTATGCAGTTTGGTAAACAAGGACTGTAATGGTTTGAATTTACACTTGGTACATCGAGGTTTTAGTCCCTTCAAACGGTTTCTGTACTAGTTCCGGCAGCTAAGCCTGCTTGTGTTTCCTTTCCTTAGTTTGGTGGTTGGTTTTGGTTATGTTCGAGACTCTTCAACTTCCTCTTGTTTTCTGTCTGCCTCTCAGCCAAAGTGTTAATCCTCCTATCCATCAATTCCGTTGCCATCCTCAATAGCTTTCCTGCATGGATCCCTTTGGCTTCGATGCACAACACTTGAGATAAATCAGGTCGTTCATATCCACCGACAACTTTTCTATTTAGTCATCTCTTCAGGGAACATCCTTTACACAGCAATGCGAGCTCCTGGAAGCGTTGGTTGTAGGCTACTACATCGTTGCCTTGGTACTTTTAGGTTCCACATTTCTGCATCAATCTTCTTGATTTTCATTCTCGGACAATATTTAGTTGTTACTCTTCATCAAGTCAGACCACAGTAATTGCAATACTCAACCATCATTAGTCACTAGTCCTCATGTGACTTCCACCATGTTTAGAGCAGTTCCCATAAGAGTACAAGTGGCAAACTACACTTGATTCTCCACGATGTAGTTACTTATATGCAAAACAAAAAACAAACGCACGGTTTCCAATCCTCTCAAACCACTGGGTCAAGACCGACCAACTCCTTCTTGCCCTCTGAAGAATAAGGGTTGACATTTCAAGAATTCTTGATATGTGCACTCCACGAACAGTGCGGTTCATATCCTTCTCGATCCCCTGTTCCCAGAGGTATGGCTGAATCCGTCGTCGCCATTTTCGGGTCGTAGCACGTGCTGCCAACACAGCAGTGACACCCTCGTCGATCATGACCTGAAGTTGGGCACCGGTGACCGAAGTGGTGGTAGTAGGGTCTGCGACTGGTGGGGGGAGTGTTACCTGGGTTTAACCTCGTTGGGCTTGTGGCCTCTATTGGTGCCATTTCTTAAATCACAAAGAAAACATCACACATGATTAATTTCAAAAATCTTAACCAATACCCCGATGTATACATAATGAATAAAACGATCATAACACAATGTGAAATACACAACAGTAATTGAAATTAACCAATCGCCATTCATTTATAATAAAATTCGATTCATATAAAAACATAATCCAACCTTTTCCATATATAACTTGAAATAATACATGAGATTGGTTTAAATACAAACGATCCCAAGCACTTAGTTACAAGACAAAATAAACCTAAAGCCATACTAGCCGAGAAAATAGCTCGTAATACTTAGTAGGACGTACAAAGTAGCCGATACATGAACAAAAGATCTAAACAGAGTAGCTAGAACAAAACAAAAGACTATACAGTCCACCTGCTAGCTGGGAATAACCCATAAACTTAACAGACTGTAACAGTAGCTACAGCCAAAACCCAGTCAAGACTGCTACTGATCTGGCCTCCTCCTAGGTAGCTCTGGCATCTCAGGATCCTTAGCAGTCCCCTGCTGACTCGCAAGCTCGAGCCATCTGAAGGCCTTGAGCTCTTCACTAACTTTAGGGTCTCTACTAAGCGCCGTCTGCCATCCAATAGTCTGCTTTTTAGCAGATCTGTTAATCACCGCTTGCCACCTACGGTCTGCTGCCTGCGAACTCAAGTGATCTCGGACTGCTGACCAATGACTGTAAGACCGCCTGATATGCCCCAGAATGTACCTGATCGCCAGGCATCCATTCGACCGTCAGGCCCAAGCGCACGAGATAAATCTGGCCTCCTCCTCTATCATAATACCGCAGTGCGTCTTGGAATGGCCAATCCCTGTACAAACATGATTACTCTTGGCTCTAAGCAGAATCTCGGTCATATATCGTGCATCATCCAGCTGAGAATATATGATCTCATCCTCCTGGTCCAACAAGCAGTAACTAACTCAGTAACTCTCTGGTTGACCCCCTCTAGGGTGGTCGGTGCAATCTCCTGGATGGCTCCTACAAGGTCATCCCATGTATCTGTAATACCATAGCCTAACTCTCTAGACGTCTGGCGTCCTGGAGCGGCATCTAACATATCAGCAAATCCATAAAGGTCTGCCTCAGCTGTGGTAGGTCCAAACTGCCGAGCAGCACCAGCTGCCGAACTCTCCCCGACCTCGTATCCAGGACCAGGAGTAGTACGACGCGGCCTCTTACGAAGCGGTAAACAGATCTCAGGCATCTCATCCTCTATGAACGGAGATGGTAGGTGCATCACTCTTCAATATCCTAGCAGCTCGGGATCCCAGAGATCCCCTTCAACATATGTAGGCTATTTGGGTGTGGTGATGAAATAGGTAATAGCGAAGACGGTATCAAGAGGAGTGGTAGATGATTATAAGAGAGAGAGGTGATGGTGGTGGGGTAGGTAAGGCTAACAATCTCTCAGCAACTTCCTCGGAGAGGAACGGTGCTGGCGCCTGGTGTCGGATGGACATCCTAGCCGTAACGCGATAAGCAAGGTATGGGTCCTGGTCAGCTGAATAAGCAACAGCTGTAGGGTCAGCAGGAGCTAAGTGCTCCTCCTCCTCTGTATCATCATCATCATCATCATCATCTCCTCTGTCAGCAGGATAGTCGGCTGGATCCTCCTCAGGATCCTCCTCGTCATCCTCCTCTGGTTCCTCCTCAGGGTCGGACTCTGGTATATACCCTGGTGACTGATGAGTAGGTGAGTCAGCAGCAGGCATTGGCTGCTCCTCAGCCGGGAATACCTCATCGTCTACTGGTAAGAACTCCGAAAAACAGGCACTGGAACAATGTAGGTAAAATAGGTGAAGGTGGTGCCTGCTCTGGCTCCTCCGGGCCAGGCACGTAATCCGGAGATGGTGGTCCCTCAGGGCCAGGTATGTAGTCCGGCGATGGTAGGAACCATCAAGCAAAAAGGGTGGTCCCTCCGGACTCCTAGTGAACCGATGTCAGAATCGTCCTCAGATACTGATGTGTATGTGACCATAGAGTGCTCAGAATCTGACATGATAATATCTGAAATCAAAATTAGCTTATATAAGTATATATAAAATAAGAAACAATATCCTTATATACAAATGATATTATAAACACTATATCAATTTTGCATGTATCTAGCCAAACGACTAATGCACCCATTTGTATATGAATACCCCGTAAAATCCCTTTTGTATGTATGCAATGTTTGAAAACGGTTAATGTCCAACAAAAACATTGACGCTGGTCTCTATAACCTTGGCTCTTGATACCAATCCGCGTAAACACCCTCCAAAATGGGTCGCAAGCGGAAAAAGAACCGGTCATGTTACGTCAATCAACAGTACAAGAAAAATATAAGAATGACACAAAAGTTGTTTAGATGATACATGGGATTTAAATAAAAGACATATTAACAAAAGCTAATAAGCATATACTTGTTCTTTGTTTATTATTAAAAAAGATAACTTGGAATTCCCAAAACATGAGTGCACATAAGTCTTTTAACAAGCAATCCAAAAACATAACCCCAATGCAATCCTTGGCATCTTTGTGCCTAATGAACCTCCTGAAAACATTTGCTTAAAAAACATCAACAAAATTTTGGTGAATATCAAAGGTTTTATGTATTTTAAATTATGCAGGAACCGCAAGATTTTCTCGTGATGTTACAACAGATGCCAGACAAACACAAAACCAATTACTGTTGCACTAAGGCCATGACAACCTGAAGCCAACCTATATTTTGCTATGTTAGCAGTTATATGCCGTACAGATGATGTAAACCCCGCAACATTCCAAGTTCGACATGGTCAACGATCGTGTCCCGAGTGAATTAGCTAATGCACCAAAAACGGGGAGGTCAATCCCAAAGAACTATATTAATACATTCGCGCTCACATAAAGTAATTAACAACTACATCTATTGCAATTTTGACATTCATGAATAGTGCCCTCAGAAGGGGTAACCCTACTTAGGCAAACACATAATCACTATACTGTTCAACACTTTGCGTCCAATTTATAAAACAGCATGTCTCACCCCAAATTAATAGTAAATACATTAAAAACTTGTAAAGTGGGGCTATGAACGCTCACTTGAGTACAGATAGTCCAAAAATCACAGATAAAACTCACGCAAGACGATAAATGAACTATAAAAATTAAGGTCGTATAAGCCTGAGTACTTTAATTAATAAACATGGAATATAAATCTTAAATTGTTACAACGTACTATCGATCGTGCTATTCATAATTAAAGAGGTCATGACAAGACGTAGAACGAGGAGTTTTAGGGAACACTTTAAATCGTAAATCCAACAACTCATCGATACCCATCCGAAGAGCCAACATATGAAACTCCCAAGTAATATATCACTTGGTAACCCACTCAATAATTCTATATAGCATAATCACCGACTAAAGTCGTTTAGTAAAATAATATATATAAAGTGAAAAAACGTTTTATAAATATAATACTTTTCGTAAAAATGACCTAATTTGGTCCAATTTAAGCCCGTTGCTCGCGCTTTTCTTACGTCCAACTGACATCGTAGTAAGACGAGCCGATCAAAATATTAACAATTTTAAGTTTTTAAAGATTCTTGCGAATTAATAGTAAAATTACTGTTCACAACAGCTCCGTTTTTAGGTTTTAATTAGCGTAAACTTGTAATCGTAATAACTTATTCGTTTTAATCCCGATTTTAGTGATTCCTTCGAGACGCTCTCGAAATTAAAAGTTAATATCATATTTAGATGTTTTTAAAAATTAAAGTGCTGTAATGAATAGTAACTTTTATAAAAATAGTTTTATAAAAGTATTTATAGTCGTAAACTCGTTTTTAACGTATCTTTTTCGTTATAGATTGGTTTTTCGAGTTTCTTATCATTATGGAATCGTCATGAGGCGTATTATAACTATATTAAGTCAAACTTTACTGAAAATGAAATTCGGATTTTAGACAGCCCCTAAGTATTTAAGTGTATAACTTTATAAAAAACTAGTTTTTTATGTATTATAACTTAGTAGTTTACTAAAAAAACCTAAACACATTTGACACTTGTGTACTTATAATAAATCCAATATCATCCCTAGTCCCTTGTAAATTCATTGCAACAGAGTTCAACCCTTTTACTTTCATCCACTTTCCATTTGTATTTAACATTAGATAACTTTAAAACCTAATTAGCCTTAAACATGTTTATATTTAAACAATAAGTTAAAATCTTTATATAATCTTTTTTCCATGATATTTATAACATTAGACATGAAATAGGTATAAATTGATAAACTCAAATAAAAACCCATTTTACACATTTAAAAGTCATTAGTGGTGATTTAGCCGTAAATAACATATAACACATAAAATCATAAGAAATAAAAGTATAAAGGTATTAGGAAAACCTTATGGTGAATGATGTAAGAGATGATAAACAAGTTCTAAAACCCGTGTTTAATTCAAAACCAAAGCTTAACATGCTTATAAACCCTAATTAGGGTTTGAAACCCTATCTTGCAATAACTTCTTAAAATCTTTTCAAAGCTTAGCCAACCCTTGAAACCTTCTTAGAATACCTTAAGTATGATGTGTATATGCTTGTATAACCTTAGAAAATCAAAGTATGGATTATGTTTATAAGGGGTTTTGTGCCGTGGGTTTTGGGACAAGGAAAGGAAGAAAGAAATGAATTTTGTGAGCATGTAAATGATTTAAGTAAAAGGTTCACTTATGCATGCATGAGTATTTATAGTAAAAATATCTCATTAACTTAACCATGGTTAATTTCTAACCCTAGGTCAAGGTTAACATGACAAGTTGATAAAGGTGTAAGAGTACTTTTCTTTAATATCTAGATATATGTATACTATAAAAGTCTATGGTCTCATCTTAAAAATTAGGCAATATTGCAATATAATGTGATGTTATATTATTATTTTAGAGTATTAGGTATAATCGTGTGGAATTTCTTTTTAGGCGTAGTTAGTTTTAGAACTTCCGGAAATCCTAAACACGCATTTTATCGTGAAACGTAAGCAATTTACGTAGCCAAATAGAAATAAGAGAACAAAGTTTTTACTTATCCTCATAATAATCAGTATAGCACTTGCTTGATGTAAACATTTAATCGTTTAATGCCCGTTTACATTGAATGATCATTTTCAGTTTACGCGATTTAACTTAACGTTTACGGTTTAAGAGTAAACGCGTAAAACCCTAAAAATAAATTGTGAATTACAAAATGTCATACAATGACCTAAAACACGAGGTGTTATATATATACCTATATACATAATTTTAATTAATTTCCTTGTATAACATAAAGTATTTTGATCTTACAAAAATTTCATAATTGCTATATATTGTATTTTTCATAATTTCTATAATTAAACTAAAATTTATTTAAGCTTTTATAGATTTTCTTGCATTAGGGGTATTTTGGTAATTTCACATTTGTTGAGATTTTTAGGTTTTACAACTTCTTCCCCTCTAAAAAAATTTTCGTCCTCGAAAATTGAAATGAATCGGAATGAAAACGAAATGAGAACGAAACGAACATATACCGAACTAAACAAAGAAATGAGGATAACTAGCTCGCATAGATTCTTCGGTCTCCCAGTGTTGATCCTACGCCTTGATCGGTTCTTTAGTATATAAAGAGTTTGTTACCTTGGAAGAATCCAAAATAACAAAGATTGAGACTTTGTGAATATACCAAAGTGTATGCGGAAACTACACTTTGATACTCTAGAGAAATGTATGAATGAAACAGTAACGATCACTCACAAACAATAAACACTAAAATCACTGCTCCAATATTATAAATAATACGAGTACTCTCTAAGTACTGGGGTTACACAACCTTGAAGCTATTACAAAATTCTCTCTAAGTATATCTCTTAAAGTTCTATCTATCACTAGTCTAGGGATCTCCTTTTATAGAAATACAAGGAGCCCTTTACAAATATATTTGCCTATCTATTAGGAACAGTTACAATTCAAAACTAAATATTCCGAAATGCTCTCCATACCTTCTTATCTTCATATCATCAGCTTTGACCATTTAGCAGTACAAACTTCTTCGAACCAAGCAGTATTAAGTATCCTTGGCAGTACTAACATTGGTGCTGGCAGTACTAATCCTTTAGTACTGTTTGGCATTAATAATGTCATAAAAAGAAATATTCTTAACAATCCTTCCCGTAAACTTGTGATTGTCCTTTAAAATCACAAGTTTTTTCTGAAAAAAAATCTTCTATTCTCTCCAACTACTTGCTGATGATCATTCGAACATTTGTCATTTCTGGCACTTGAGCCTTAAGAATCTAAAGTATCTCAAAAAGCTTGGGAACTTTCATGATTTACCTCCATCTTGGAACTTAACATTTTTTGACAACATCTCTTGACTCAAGGGATACATCTTTTCTGTCAACATATGGCATCGCCAATCATTGTTCCATCACAACATATAGAATACCAACAGAAATCACATACTCTCCAGCCAAAAGATTGTATTCAGTTGGTCTTTCCAAATCTCATCTCCTTATCAGGCTCAAAACAAGGTTATGTAAATCTCCCCAAAGCATAAGATCAAAACCTTCTGGTGCTGAATAACAGTATCTCCTCCTAACAAACCCTGAACTATTGTTTCTACATCCATCTGTCGAAAAATCTTGAAGCATTTCACTTAGTAATCTATAAATCTTCTTTGAGCTTCCATCACCCCTGAAAACATAATAGTACATGAAAATCTCTGTCAACACAACTGTCTTCCAATCTACAATAGGAAACTTTGTTGATAAAGAATCAACTTCTATGGGAGCTTCTTCTCTAGGTACTATATCCAAAAATGTCTTGAGTTCATCTTTATCAGTATCTTCTTCTAGCTTTTGTCTCTTCCTTGTTGTTTTTCTAGGAATAGACTTCTTCCTCTTTGCTGCTGGTTCTTTGACAACTTCTTCCCTTTCCTCTTGTGCAACAGCCTCTTCTTCCACAATTTTTTCAGAAGACCTTTCTTTTTCAGGAGACTTTTGCTTCTTACTTGCTTTCTCTGCATCCATAGGCACAAATTTTTGATTGAAATCCCAAAGCTTTTCAAAAATAGGCCTTACTTCATTGTAAGACATCCCCTTGAAGTCAGTGATCTTAAAATTTCCTTGGTTCTTCAAATACTTGATCATGTTCCTTCTAGCTTGAGCAATTGACTTAGGCTTCATTTTGAGAGAATGATATCTAAGGACTGAAGGATCATTCCAGTCAATCTTCTTTGTAGACTCAGCTTCATCCATAGCTTTTTTCTTTTCCTCTTCTTCCCATTGTCTTGCAATCTCTGCATCTCTAGCGATTTGAGCTCTTTGCTCCTCATTCATTTGCTCTTCAAGCCTGAGTGCTTCAGCATAACTTAATCTTTCTTGCTCAAGCTCCTTCTTGGATTTCTTCTTGGGCTCTTCATCTGTCATTATACCTTTACCCTTATCTTTTCTTTTCTCTGCACTTCTCCTTGAGTAAGTAGCAGTTCCTCCAGCAGTACTAACTGGTGGAACTTCTTCACTAGCAGTATCTTTCTTTTTGCCAGCAGTACTAACCTCATCACTAGCTTTCCCACTGCCCTCATGCTCATGAATGACTTCAGTTGGAGTTATTTCTTGAATGAAAAGTTCAGTTTCAGTGCTTGCTTTTTCATGAACTCCTTCATTATCTTGAAAATCTTCATTAGAAAACTTCCTCCCCTGTTTGGAAGAATCATCTTCACCAACTTCAGTATCTGAAAGAACAAACCTGGAATGTCTTCTTGCTTTCCCAACCTTTATCTGAGCCTCTAGTTTCTTGTTGACCCCTTAAAATAATTTAATGTGTAAGCAGAACATGATATTTTCTTTGTCAATAGTGTCACAAAATCAGCCTCTAGAACTCCAACCCTGTCAGAAAGTGTGTTAATCAAATTCATCAATTCTTGTAGTTTCAAACTACCCTCATCACTTCCATGTGAGTGAACAGCATGGAGAGGTGAGTCATGGGGTGTAGGAGGATGATATTCGGTACCAGGTTGTGGTGGTGAAAATTGTGTAGGTGAGGGATGAGAGTGAATGGTTGAAAGGAGATGGTATGAGTGGAGATTTGGTTCAGGTAGGATGAAGATGTAGGTGTAGAGGAAGGTGAGGGTAAAGATTTAGTAGCATCTAACATAGTGGGAAACAAAGGAACCTCCTGTCTTGAAAATCCCTTGGTGGACCTCTTCATGTTACTAAACACCTTCATGGTGAGAGATGGAACAGAATAGAATCTTGAGTGTTGTTGGAGCTTGTGTCTCTGCATGTCTAGGCATAGTTGGATAAACCTAGGGTACTCAAAAACATTATGGGGAATAGATATGTTAGCACCATATGTCAAAGATCCTACCTAGAAAAATGGAACTTTCTATCTGTGGGCTAACCAAATGACACCGCATGCAATATTGCTACTAACTGCTCCCAAGCAGTCTTCTTTGGGCTTAAACAGTGAAGAATAAGAAACCTCCATTGAGGTGAAAATGCACCTTTTTGAAAGGTTAACTTATCTGAGTTAGTAGCATAGCCCATAAGCGCCAGTTGAGCAAATATCTCTGAGGTTGGAAGAGAGGTAAGTCCATCTGATCATCCAATTAGAGATTCCCGTAGAGAACCTTCAGTGATTGAACGTTCAGACCATCGATAGTAGCATGAATCTTAACGGTGCCATTTTCATCAGTCAAAATCTCAGCAGACCTCCAAAATTGTCTTATAAATAAGACACACACCTCTGGTTTCTTAGAAAGTGCATAACAAATATGACTTCGAGTGATGAAATCAATGATTGGATGAAACCCTGCACTACCCGTAGATTTCTCCAGACAAGCTACCATGTTATGTTTATCACAAAAATCCAAATGTGCCATGAGTAACAATGTGAAGTATTGAGTGGGATATGATCGTTGTATGTATGGATATAGGCTGGAGAAAGTTAATCGCAAATTAATGAGAAAACAGAGAGTTATTATTTTGAAACCAAAATTAAGTATATAGAAGATATGGTGAAAAACAGCATATAATATATAATATTAACCACCGAAAGTACCTAATAGTCAAACCCCTATTCCATAGGTATTTGGCAGAAATATCTCAACGGTTACTATTTAATTAATTGGAAACTCAGTTAGGCCCCAAACAGTAACTAACAGTCATCCAACATATTAAAGAATGGCCTAGCAGTACTAAAAAATGACCTAGCAGTATTAACGTCCTCCACCCTTAAGCAGTACAAACTCCATATGTTTGTAAGACTTGAAAGAATAACTTCACACAATCTCTCTTTTCTGTTTTTAGGCTCACATTTCATCTCTCAATTATTTTGGCTCACTTTTCACTCTGTCTATTTTTTCACACAGTCTCACTTTCTATTTTTGAGCTCACCCAATTCACTTCATTTGTATTAGCTCACAACAATCACACAAAGTGTAGTTTTTTTGGCAACTACCAGCCGATAAACGATGATGAGTCGTATACCATAGCCGTTTGTTTGGACTAGCCTTTGCATTATTAAAACACATGGTGCATGATAACCATATAGTTGTTGAGTAAATACCAACTAGAAACAGATTGAGATTGTTCTTTACCAGTAGCCGTTTGCTCTGGACTAGCCAATGCTTCATTGTAACAACATGGTGCATGAAGACCATATAGTTTTTAGTAAACTATCAACTATCAACGGATTTGGAAAGTCTTTACCAGTAGCCGTTTGCTCTGGACTAGTCAATTCTTGATGTCTAATAAAAGACAGTGAATAGATGACCATTTTTTTGTGAGAATAGTAAACACCCAACACTGGAAGAACAATCAGAGGCAAGAATATAACAGCCAGCATGATTCCTCCCCTTAAATAATGCATCATGGAATAAACAATTTCACACTTCATTGTATATCCTGAAAAGTTAGCTTAAAACCAAGAAAAACAAAATCCAAACATGTTTCTTGTTTAACAGTATTAAGTGTTATTCACAGGATTAACAAAGATACATAGAAATAACTAGCAGTACTAACTTATAAGTAACAGTTTTAACAAACAGTTTTAACTATAACTAGCAGTACTAATTATACCTAGCAGTATTAATTTACAAATAGCTAACAGTACTAATATTTAACAAACTTTACAAAACAAGCAAGAGATTTAGGCCTTAGGGATTTAGCATTCCAATACTTGAAACCAAGTACTGAAATCTACCAGCATCAAAACCCTTTGTAAGAAGATCTGCTACATTAAGTTGAGTATCAATTTTAGCCATTTGAATCAACTTTTTAGTATTACAATCTCTTATAAAGTGATGCCTAATCTCTATATGTTTTGTTTTAGAGTGTTGAACAGGATTTTCTATGATACAGATAGTACTGGTATTGTCAATGTAAATAACAGTGTTCATAAAATTGTACCCATAATCCAGCAATTGGTTTTGGATCCAGAGAACCTGTCCACAGCAACTTGCAGCAGCCACATATTCAGCTTCAGTTGTAGAAGTGGCAACTACAGTTTGTTTCTTGCATTGCCAAGAAATCAACCTATTTCCCAAAAATTGACAACCTCCAGTGGTTGACTTCCTATCAAGTGTAGCTCCAGCATAGTCACTATCAGTGTAAGCAACTAACTCCAATGGAGAATCCTTAGAATACCAAAGACCTAGAGATGGTTTGCCTTTAAGGTATCTAAAGATTCTTTTGACAGCTAAGAGATGGGAAGTTTTTGGGGAAACCTGAAACCTTGCACATGCACATACTGCAAACATGATATCTGGTCTGGATGCTGTAAGATACATCAAAGATCCAATCATAGATCTATAAAGATGTTCATCAACATCATCAGCATCTCTATCTTTAACCAAGGGCTTTTCCAAATCTGTAGGAGTGGAGGCAGACTTTACATCTGTATAGTTGAACTTTCTCAAAATTTCATGGACATATTTATCTTGACTGATAAATATGCCTTTCTTTCTCTGTTGGACCTGCAATCCCAAAAAGAAGGTGAGTTATCCCATAGAACTCATCTGAAACTTATCCTTCATAAGCTTTTCAAATTCATCACACAGCTCCTTCTTGGTAGATCCAAAAATAATGTCATCTACATAAATTTGAACAAGCAAGATATGCCCCTTTTAACTTTTGATGAATAAAGTTTGATCAATTTGTCCTCTTTGAAATCTATTGCTCAAAAGATAAGTGGCCAATATGTCATACCAAGCTCTGGGTGCTTGATGAAGTCCATATAGTGCTTTCACAACTTTATAAACTTTATCAGGATGGTCAGGATCTTCAAAACCTGGAGGTTGACATACATACACCTCTTCTTTAATTTGACCATATAGGAAAGCACTTTTGACATCCATTTGGTAGACTGTAAAACCCATATAAGAAGCATAAGCCATGAATATTCTTATTGCCTCAATTCTAGCCACTGGAGCAAAGACTTCATCATAGTCAATGCCATCTTCTTGAGTATGTCCTTGGGCAACAAGTCTTGCTTTGTTCCTGATGACAATTCCCCTTTCATCTTTCTTATTTCTGTAGACCCACTTTGTACCAATAGCCCTGTGACCTTTAGGCAAGTCTACAAGAACCCATACATTTTGTAGTTTGAACTGTAGGAGTTCCTCCTGCATTGCTTCTACCCATACAGGATCACTAAGAGCTTTAGAAACTCTTTTTGGTTCTTCTTGAGAATAAGATACAAGCAAAAAAAGCATGTATGTAGGTTTGGTAAGTCTTTCCTTTCATATACTAGGCACCAGAAATACTAGTACAGGTAAAAAGGTTGTCATCATTCTTGTTTGAACAGAAGACTGCACATTACCAATCACAGATCAATTGGGATGATCGTTTGAATTCTTGTTTGAGGAGGTGGAAGTTACGTCATAAGATGGAGAAATGTTCCCCAATTTAATTTCTTGATCCTTCACTGAATGTGTCTACAGTTGTAGGAATGGTCCATCAAGTTCTTCAGAAGTAGCCAGTATTAACTTAAGGAAACAAGCTAGTACTAACTTCTATACTGATATATCAAGTATTAACTTCTGGACTAACAGTATTTAACTTGTGATCAAGCAGTACGTTATCCTGAAGAGTGCCAATCATCATGAGTCCAATCTTGATCTTGTATTTGTGCATCAGCAACAGATTGAGTAAAGTATACCTCAAATTTGAAGATCCCTTCCAATTGGAATGACATACAATCTTGATCTTGTTGAGAGGATGTGCTGGACTCAATAAAACTCTTGTATACACCTGCAAGGAATTTTAGAAATAAGTCCCTGCAACCCAATGGCACAATATTTAATTGATTGGGTTAGAGAATCAAGATAAACGCCACTTTGGACCATTTCCTTCTAACATAGGTTTTGCCTCTAGAATACCAATCATTGGCAAGTTTTACTGTACTTTTTGGTTTAATGTTTATACCCTTAAAAGCTTTGTACTTAAGGAATACCCAACAAAGAAACCCTTCATCGCTTTTTCCATCAAACTTACCCAACTTATCTAAGTATGAGAATGGTAATAATGACATCCAAATGGTTTCATGAGCCTATAGCTGTTTAATAACCCTAAAGTGGTCATAAAGAGAGTCTGATATGTAGGTTTGACCAATATGAATACTCTCATTTTGTACATAGCAAAGCAGTAGAAACACTTCTGCCAAAAATGTTTAGGTACTTAGAGTCAGCTAACATTGTTCTAGAGCTAATGAGAGTCACTATTCTTTCTTTCTGCTACACCCATTTTGCTGTGGAGTCCTAGTAACTTTATTCTATTTTAATACCTTTTACCTACTGAATTCTCCTCACCTTGTTTTTCTAAACTCTATCCGCATTATCACTTCTGATTATTTTAACTTTCTTATCCACTAGGTTTTCTACCTCTTTGATAAAGTTTTTAAGGATCTCACTAGTTTCATCCTATGTTGTTAAAAGAAAACCCTATGATAAAAATCTACTTAATCAATCAGTGACTACTAAGCAGTAGTTTTTTATGCATTTAAACTACTACAAAAATTGGACAAAGAGTGACCCCATGTGCAGCATAAACAATGGCTTAGTAATGGGATTAAAGGCCTTGGTCTTACAAGAGGCTCTGTGTTGCTTGCCTTTAAGACAGGCAACACAAGTTTGGTCATTCTCAAATCTTTTTAAAAGCAATTCTATCTAGATTTTCTATTGACAAGTTTATTTTATTCTTAAAATTTATATGACCAAGCCTCATTGTCACAGTGCTTGATTCCTCAGATGTAGCTTTTGAAAACTAGACAAGTTAAACTAGCTTTAGGAAACTATGTTTTTTCATATCAAAACTGTACATGTTATCTTGTCTAAGGAATTTTAAGTAGTATCTGATTTGCGTCAGGAAACTCTTAAAAATTAGGAGATAGGACAAGAACATTCAAGAGTCATTAAAAATAAAAATAGTTCTTTTTGTCCACTTATGTGAGACACTAAAGAGGTTGAACTTTAACTCTTTGACAAAGTATACATCATCAAAATCAAGATTACCAGTTTTAATAGTACCTGTACCAGTAATTCTGCCTCCATGTGCTCCTCCACTGTTAGGATATCATTTCATCACCAAAACACAAAAATAAGAAAAATAGATTTTAGAGAGAGAAAGTAAAAAGAAAGAAAAATGGTTACTTGTTCCACAAAAGAAAAAATGAGAAGCAACACCACTCTCACACACTTGGAGAGGGGCAATAAATAGTTCCAAAGTGGGACTTATTATAGTGGGCTTGAGTTGGGCCCAATAGTTCATGATACAAATAGGCTTGTGCCCGGAACAACTAGGCCAACTAGTTAACTAAAATTCCGAAAAACTACGTTTTACTTATACAAGGCTCGGGAATATTTAATGACCATCACTTTAATAAATACACGGCTAACAATCTCCCCCTAAGGGGTGGTCATTCAATTGTGGATCCTTCTTGTGACGTCTTGAGACTTGGAGCCTTGTATTCTTGGGAATTCCTTTTGAAGTTCCATTTGCATGCTTGTGATCTTGGATCTTGATCTTTAACTTGATATTCTTTGACAAAATACTGATATCGTGGTCTTTGGCCTTGATTTGTCTTGACTACTGAGATCTCTAAATCTTTATCCTTGGATCTTTATGCCGCCTTGCGATCTTGTGTCTCCACCCTCATGCTCAAGGATAATGCGTAGGACTTAATGATACCAAATGTTGTATAATGATGTACAACATTTTGTATATTGGAATTTGTGTCCTAGTGAGATTTTTGATGGATCTCGTTGGCTCTAGACTCTATAAGTGCACATTTGTTATTTGGTAATCGGAGGCTGGAGCGGACTGCCACCTTTTCAATATCAACGATCTCGGAATGAGAAAGCCGATAGAAATGTGTTGATCTCCGTGAGAAATGAAACAGAAATCTTTTGAGAGATTCTGAGTGGCTAAGGAGGGTTGTGCATTGCATCACTGGGTTCATGATGACTTGTCTTCAATATCAGAATCATCTTTGTGATTACCGATAGATTATGCATTGACCCGGTTTCTGCCTAAGGTTGTATGGAGGGCTTCTTTCTTTTCACCCTTTGTCCTTACAATTCTTTTCCATTCTTCAACCTCTTCAGTGCTTACCGAGACTTCATGACTAGAACCTAACTATAGAGGGTTTATTCCTTAGCACTAGCTCATCTAGCAGCACTATTCCCTTATTCTCACTTTACTCCTTTTTTCAATCATACCTAGGACTTCTACTCTATCTAATGAAGTGTTCCTGGGTGATCCTCCGGTCTTCTGGGGGGGGGGGGGGGCTGGATCATGGAAAAGAAATACCTAACCTTCACCGCCTTCATAACAATACTCCCTGAGAAATAAAAGTTGGCTCGGTACTTTGGTAATTGCATTGAAGATCCATAAAAACCATTGATGAAAATCAATCAACGTGTCTGAGAAATTCATTTGAGGACACTTTGAGAGTTTCCAGAAGATACCAAAAAAGCTCCCCCTACACATATGCACCATATTATGAAAGAGTTTTGCACATGTGAGGTTTAGGAACGCACTTATAGATTGAAGATCGTATCCGTTATTAATCCGTATTGATCACATTTTAATCACTATTCTCCCCCTCAAAAATTGCATATGTGTTTACAATTTTTGACAATCAGTGAATTAAAAACAAGTTAATGTCCGGAATTCACATCGAGCCCTAAAAAGTATGGAGAGATAACAGGAGTGCATGCAGATGAAACTTATTTTTATACTCCACCTAATTTATAGATAGATTAAAAACTTGGAGTGGGAGTTGGTTGATAGACACAATTTTGAAAGAATTTGAAATTTTCTTTTTGAGAATATCTGAAAAAAATTGTGATAAACAGGAACATATGTGAGATATATCTACTTATTTACCATCATTTTCCTTAGAACTTTCTCCTGTGCATTCAAAACTTTTGAGTGTTTTATTGACTTTGCCTCAAGACACGAGAAGATATGAGCTTCCCGTTGTTTCAGGATAATATGTACATTATATGAACATTTCCTTTCTTTTAACATGAACGAAGTCCTAAGCTGTCATTTACTTAGAAGTCGTATAGAGAAAAAAATGAAATGAACATGTTGATTGAAAAAAACTCTCGCTCGAAACTTTCATTTATTGACACCTGTGTTAATATTAATAACACTTTCTAGGTGCGCCAAATGTTATCGATTGACGAAGGGGAGACATGACGCACAGAGAAAGATTCTTTTTGTATTATTTGAAATTTTTTGATTTTGTATTTTGTTTTTATAGGTTTTATATTTTTATATTTTGTTTTTCTTGGATTTTATTTTTTTGTTTTTGTTTTTCTGATAAAAATTATATATACAAAGAATTGGAGATTTTGCAAGACGTTCAAGATCTTTAGGAGATTAACTGCGCATATACCAGGCGACGAACCAGATGTTGAATCGGTCTACTGGAGAGTTTGGTGAAGGAGGTCGGCCAGTTGTAATCCGTCTTGACAAAATACAGTTCAATCGTATACCATTTCCCACGTGTTCCTTTATGAAATGGGATTATAGCAGGCAGCGATGTGTTTTGTTCTTGAGTGTTGGATCGGGTTGCAGGATATGGTTATGGCTGATTTCGAATCACAATAGATAGGAATCTTGTTGTGAAGTTGAAAGCCATAGTCCGATAAACTGTGTCCGCATCCATAAAGACTTTGGGCACTGCAAAACGGAATAGAGACACATATTTCTGCTTCCGCGGTAGGACAGCGCAGTGTAGTACAGTCTTGTTTCTTTTGGAGGACCAGCTAAACCAACTTTTGCATAAGATTGTGAAGCTCACCGGAAGTACTCTTGAAGGTTTCTTACATCACGCCGCTATTGTCAGCACATTGTGAAAATCCGGTTAGTTCATACTTTTTTTTTTTTTTTTTTTTTAGGAATCCTTCGAATAACAAAGACCGTATTAAACGGTTCCCGGTGATAACGAAAGATCCTTTTAACCTCCTTGAGTGTTCCTCGGTTGGCTTAGCCTCTAGGGTAACGAGCACATAAAACATGTAGCATGTACAATGTTCGGTATCTACTAGACGTAAGATACATTAGGGCACCAATCATGCTATGATATTTTGTTGCATTGACTAGAGTCCCATTTTGATCAAGGTCAAGCTTGTCTTTGATCTCCATTGGAGTACAACGGGGATCACAGCTTCCATTCCATATTTTTTTAGGTTTTATAAACACGTAGTTGGACTGGTTTGTTAAGATGCACGGTGGACTTGGGTTAACTTGTTAAACCAAGAAAAAATTCATTTCCCTCCCATCATCGACATTTCGAAGCGGCTTTTCATGATTGTCAGAAAATAGTGGGTATACCTAAGGGTGTGCTAGAACCAAAGATTAATATCATCTAAATTAGACCTGTACATATGATAGTCATCGTCGAAGCATCTTATTAAACAACGTTGGATCAATTTGCCTTTGAAGAAGTGATCTGTTTAGGAGAAAACGTTGACAATTCATCCGTACCATGCCCTTGGAGCTTGCTTTAAACCCATTTAGAGCCTTCTTTTACTTGTAGACATGGCTTGTATGTCGCATCGATGAAACCTTCAGGGTTGGCACACGTACACGTCTTCTTTTGGAGCGTACCATGCAAGGATAAGCAGTTTTTACGGATCCATTTGATACACACCTGTGAACGTTTTGTTGTGCATATATGCCAAAAAAATCCTGATAGCTTCTTCTAGCAACAGGAGCAAGGGATTCTCAAAATCTCTAATCCTTCCTCTTGGCGGTACCCTTCACAAAACCAGACGAGATTGTTTCGAATGACGACTGTTCTTCTTCATATGCTTGTTTTGAATAACTTTCTACGTGACGAGGTTTTATGTTATCCGGAAGAGGAACTAACACCCATACATCAAGCCTTTTGAACTGAAGAAGCTCTTCTTGCATTGATTCAATCCATGCAGGGTCGGTCATAGCCTCTTTGACATTCTTTGGTTCCACAGTGCTTACCGTTAATGCGTACATGCACATGTCACCATCGGATCGCAGTTGATTCCTTGTTAAAAACTGGTCGTAGGGGGTCTCCGATCACTTGTTTCAAAGAGGGTGATTCTTAGTCCAATTGAAAATTCATGAGGGCTAATGGTGGTTATAAACGTATTGCATGTTCGAGATGGTTCCACATATTTGTAGAGGATGAAGGTTCAACATCACTTTGATGGAGGAGTCAGCAAAGGGGATTGACAAACTATTTTCATCGAACATAGCTTTAGAACTTGTCGACGCATTGAGTTGCGGGTTGATATCTGACCATGTTGTTGTGTTTCGAGCTCGTTGTAACATCCCTGTGAAGAATTTGGACAATTTGAAGCTTGACGAGGATGGAATTTGTTTGTGTCGGTGTTCTGTGTCTCGTGTTGTTGTAGTTGCGTTGGGTCTGAAAGAGCATGAGGTGCTTGAGCAGGCCGGAGCAGTTCTTGGAGCAGAAGACGGGTTTTGAACTACAATATAATCAATCCATTTGCATAGCTTCGAACAGTAAATCCAATTCACCTTCAGTTGGTTTTTGAGTTGTTATTGTTGATGGAGCATAAGGAAGATCGAGTCCTGAACTGATTGTCCAGAAGTCATTCCTTGAAGCCCGGGTTTTGAACTGCTTTGTTCAAAAGCCATTGTTGAGAAGATCATAATATGACACATTCATTGTCTCCATGATTTTCTTTGTCCTTCGGTTGTAAACCTTGTAAGCACAGGAATCGGCAGAATAACCAATGAAAAAGCCAATATCACCTTTTGCACCAAGCTTCCCAATATCTTCATGATCATTTTTAGCGGATAAACAGAGAGCCCGAATACAGGTAGAAAGGGAGATTATCCGGTTTTCTGCATTAATGAGTCGTATGGTGTTTTTTTAAATGACGGTGAATGATGGAGCGGTTTTGAGTGTAGCACGCAGTTAGCAATCGCTATTATCAGCCCATACAGAATAACAGGTGCACGAGAGAAATCAACATTGCTTCTCTGCAGCCTCATAACGTCACCGATTTCTTCGTTCCACTACTCCATTTGTTGAGCGTGTTCCTTCGGAACCAGAAGACGCTTGGTGAGAGAGCCAACACTATCAAAGTAATTCTTTTAGGATTTAATTTTTGAATTCTGTGCGTTATCGGTTCTTATGATGATGACAGATGACTGGAGAAGGACAGTAATTCGCTCTTCAGGAAGGTTTGAATCACTTCTGGTGCTCATCTTTTGATCTGAGAAATTCACCCAAGTGTAACTGTGAGTGTAATCGTCCACAAATCACAAAAACATATAGCTTTCCATTTATGCTAGAAATTCTCATTGGACCATATAAATCCATATGAAGAAGGTGTTGTAACTTACATAGCTTTAGAATTTGGATCACTGGTTTTGGGTGGGTGAGACGCCGCTTTTGCTCTTTTCCTGCGCTCACAGGAGGGACAAGATGTTCTTTATTTGATATTTGAAATTTTAGAAGGACGGAGCACAAGATCGTTTTTTGGCAAGGTATTGTTGGTGTCAAATTGAGGTGGGATAAACCGTTGATGCCTTAACCATGACTTGGTTGAGGTTGCTACGAGCCATGAGGCAAATTGGGATGCAGAGGCCATTTATGGAGATTTGATGGCTGTAAAGGTTTGTTGAAACGTTTCCTTTTAACAAATCAACAACTTCTAGATTTCTGACAAAAACAAGAGTTCCTTTGAAAGCAAACTCTAAATCTGAATCACCAAAACTGACCAACCGTAATAGATTGTGCCCCTAGCAACCTAAACGAAAATAAACCCTGGTGATCAAATAGTACCATTGAAGATCACCGAAACCCAAAATTGCTAGCAACATGATCATTTTCCAAGGCGAACAGTTCCCAAAAACTTAAGACAAAATTGATGAGAAGCTTTAGATTCCGGTCATTATGGCTATGGAGAACTGTGTCGACGCACCATAAAAACAAAATTTGGAATAACCTGCCAAGAGAAGAAGTGGATTTGGAAACCGTTTTGATTTTAGGTTCGAAGGGTTGAAGTACAAGCTTTATCACCATTAGAGCAGTCAGATTGACTCTTCAGATTACTGGATGTGAGTATTTTTCCTTTAATGTGTAAAAAATCTTCAAGTGGTGACCACCTAAGCAAAATCTAGGGTTTAACTAGACTTAGGTGAAGCCAAGTTATTTCGTTGTTGGACCCTACTTTCTTGGGACTTTTTAACCTTTTGGCTTTTGTTTCTTTTGATTTTCAGTGTTTGAAAACCATTTGCCTTTTGTTTCTGCCAAGAGAATTCCATGGTCATTCACCATAATTAAGCATACATACATCATGATTAGGCAGTGATTTACATTGCTTACCACATAGCACAAAAATAACATTCAAATTTATCATTCGAATATCAAAGCTTAACGTGTTTACATTAGATGACATATGTTTCTTATTCTTAGAAAGCTAGTAATTCCTATGGTGGTTCTTCTACTTCAAACCTTCTAGTCGTATTCTTGTTGCAACTACTCTTAAACTCAGTGGGGACCACTGTTTATCATACTTTGTATTGCTCCATAAGGCTGATGGTTTCTGGTCTTATCAGTGTTGTCCACTTCCCTGTAGAAGATAAACCCATTTGGTCAGAATTAACATCTTTCTTTAGTGACGACATGAGGTTGTGAAACGGTTGATTGGATTTGTCCTAACAGCTCGCTCTACTTGTTAGGGACATTCTTTTCTTCCCACTTGAAGGCTTGATATGGAGTAATCCTATAACATTCCTGGGGCAATCACATTATCATGTTTCATTAATTTTTGATTCTTGGTTGGTGTGGGTACGAGTTTGACGTGATGGTTTTGACAAATCTAGTATTTGTTCAAATTTATTGTTCGTACCCTTTTTTTATTTTTTTTTTTTTTTTTTATCCCTCTCATCTAACTTTTGAGGAACCCAATTTTTGGTTGGATGTTGTATGATTAGATTGAAATGCATTTGGTTGTCTAACAATCAAAGTTTTTTTCTTAAGGTTGCAAGACGGTTTCCTCTTTATTTTTTTTTGGTTGATTGATTTGCAAAACTTAGTATTCGTACTCGTACCTTTTGTGTGTGTCCACTTGTTTCAGATACTTTAATCAAATAACTGCTCTTAGCTTAGCATTTTCATAGATAGTATCACCCCTTGAATTGTGTTGCAAAGAGTCAATTATTGTTTTAATTGAGCACGTGTGGACAGAAGATAGAGTCAAACAGGTTTTTGTTTATGTGGTTTTAAGGTGAGCAATTTACTTCGTTCATAATTAGAACCTGAAACTCTTAATTCTACATTCCTCATTTTCAAGTATCTGAGACAAAGGATACAGGATGATTTGATACACATGTAGTTTCTGGACTTGTTACCCTTCTGGTTCTCCCAACTGAGCTTGCACACCGTTCGATTTTGTGTTGCATGCATTGTAAGCTTCGTCATCGTACGAAATTTTGTAATATTTGCATTCTTCACATTTTTTGTACCAATCATTCTAAAGTTTAGCATATTCATTCTCCTTTTTAATGATACAATTTTCAGACGTTATTTCCGTCTACGGTCAAGCTCAGTTTGGAGATTTGAATGAATCTACAAACCAATGGATTTTTGCAACAATAAGACATTATGTCTTGGACTGACAACTGCTCTCAAGAGACGATCAATTCAATTCCAATGTCTTGTGCTTGCAAGAGATTCATATCAGCTTCTTTTGCAAGAGATTTAAAGTCTCGAACAAATTTGGCTGCTTCTTTCAAAAATTGTATTTCAAAATTTTGAAGTCTAGAATCCACTTGGTTGATGATAGGAAAAATTTCTTCTTTTAAGATTTTGTGAATCTCTTGATGAGCACTGGACGACCAATTGTGTGTATCTAAAGTATTCTATGTTTGATAAACGTTGAAGAGTCCACAATGGTGCTTTTTTCATCATTTATATAAATTTTGTTGCAACACTTTAGAAGTTGTGTCATCCAAAAATTCTTCATTTGGTTTTGAAAATCGATTGTTGAATAACAGTGGCGTTGTTGGATTGTATTTACAAAGTACAACTCTTCTTGTGACTTGGCGTTTGAGAAAACAAAAATCCCCGAACGATGATTAAATCTTTGTGTAGTTTGCCGGTTTATTTTCAATTGTTCAATTGTTTTTCTTCATTTTTTTGGCGACTCTCTTGAGCAAGTTGCAGTTGTCTCTTCCGAATCTTATGCACTACAGGGAGGATTCATGCTTTTCAAGTAACATTTTGAATTATACAAACTTTGTGTTTTCGCTGAGCTTGCTTGAGATAAAATCGGATTTTGATTAACCTCCAAAGCCATTTTTGTTCGGTTGTGGTAAACGAGTTTGGCTTAGGTGAAAGCATATGCATCGTTTGAATAGCATTGACCCGTGTTTAACCAAATATTTTCTAATTCCTTTTCTTATTTACCTCAAGTTGAATTTGTATTATCAAGAAGACTCGTACTACGCGTTTTTGAATCAGGACTTCAAACTTTTTCTTTTTTCAAGAAGATTTAAGAAACAATTGATTTTTCCGTTTGAAAGCTGTTTATATTAAATTTGAAATTTCCTATTCAAAGTCGTTATTATTTGTTTACCGGAAATTAAATGAGATATATTTTATCTTTTTGGTAAGACTTGTTTGATAATACCGACTTTTGATAACATCTTTCAAGTTTGTCATATTTTTCTTGACTAATTTCAAAACACTTTTCTTGATTTTTATATCTAGCAAGCTCAGTGGTCAAATCAGCATTTGTTTCTTTTATTTTCCAATTTACCGAGTTGACCTTTTCAACTTCAAGTGCCAAATTATTATATAATGATTCAAAGTAGCTTGTGTTTCCTCAACAGTTGCGGATGTTATTAATGTTCCCCCCTCCTGTTCCCACACATGAAATCTGAAATAACATTACTATCATTCTGTTGTACTTGGTGTGGTTCAGGAATGGGTTCGAGTATCTCAGTATACTGCTCCTCTTGAGTAAACATATTAAATATCTCATTATCATAGCAGTTGTCATAGTTGTGTACCTCAGCTGATCCGTCTGAATCATAGACGGGAGCGTTGTCAGTCTGAGTACCCGATGTCGATGCTTGCTGCAAATTAGCCATCAAAATGCAGTTTGCATTGACTTCCTCAATTTTTTCAGATTGTACAGCAGCCATCAAATCAAACTCTTCCGCTTGGAGTTGCATCCCTGCTTCTTCTTTTTGAGCAATCAGCAGCTGAGTCTGAAGATAGCTAGCATCCCTTCTCCGTGGTTGATTGTACAGTTCCCTAGCAGATGACCCAATCTTTGCAGTTGTAACACCTTATCTGATTACCATTATTCCCAGTCGCATTACCCTCAGCCCGAGCTGCTACAACATTTCCATTCCCAATATTCTGAACACCCATTTGCCCATTTTGATTACCAATATTCTGAACACCCTGATTCTGAACTGCATTTGAACACCTGATCCCAACATTCTGTATGCCAGTATACTACATTTTGATACCCAACATTCTGCCCAGCATACTGTCTAAACTGATTCCCACCATTAGCTCCAACCATCCGCATCTGTCTGTCTTGACCCATATTCATACCCGGTTGAGCAATCTGCCGATTACGAGGGTTTGATGAAATTCTCTGGTTGTTGTTGGTTGGTGTTGAGTAGTTTAGTTTGAATGCCTTAGCCATTAGAGCGAGTGCCATGTTCATTGCGGTTGTGGGATCTGTAATGTCTTCGGGATTTGGCATTGGTTGTTGCATGTAGTTCTGGTTGAATGATGGTTGTGGGTTATAGTTGTTGTTGATGGGTTGTGGTTGTTGCATGTAGGTACTTGGTGATGGTTGATCTTGGTGAAACACTGGATAGTTGAAAGGATTGTTGGAATTTGCCATGAGTGCTAGCGGATCATGTGTTTTTGCAAGTCGTTCAGCTCTTTGATCATCAACCTCCTTTTGATTGTACTTCAAGAAATCATACAACTGAGTGTAATCTGTCGTATGCAAGTCCTTTGTTTGATGAACAATAGTAACATGTCGACTCCATTCTGGTTGTAAGTTGTTTAGGAACTTGAGATTACTAGCAATCTTTTCAGGAAAGTGTTTGTTTCTCTTAAAATCATTCATCAATTTTGAGAAACGGTGATAGTAAGACTCAATCGATTCCCCATCAGTGGAAGTAAACCTTTCCCATTCATTAAACAACTTAGCCTTCTTTTCTTGAATTCCAATATCAGAACCTTTCATCATTTGTTGCACACGTAACCAGATTTCCTGAGCAGTTTCACAACTATCAACAGCAGCATAGATGTCTTCAGGAAGACCGAGAAGAATGGTCTGAATAGCTTGATCATCTGCTTCCATCTGTTTAATTTCTGCTTCTGTGAGTTCATCATCGGTTTGTTCATGAAACGTTTCAGGAACAGGTACTTCACGGTCTGCATCACCTGGTTCAGGAATCATTCGTCTGACATAAGGACCATTCATAATGGAGTTGTAGATTAACTTTCCATTTGGTCTACTCTTAGCATACCGAAGAAGACGTGATGACCATGGAACATAGTTCTCTTTGTTAAGCATAGGAGGGCGGTTTTCAGAACCGGCCGCATAAATGTCTTGTTGAGTCGACATTGCAAAAGGTGATGTGAAATGATAAACAAGGATCTTTAGTGGGTAAAGTGATTTGTTGTTGTGGTGGAAAACTATTTCACGGGATTTTACAAATCTTGACTAAACCGAGAAAACACGTGAGTGGTTCGCGGGATTTTACTAAATCAAGAAAAACCGTGAAAATAGAATTGATGTTGTTGAAACCGTTGTTGAAATGAAGAATTTGAACTTTCGTTAACGATTTGTGAGCTTAAAACGATGAACGGTGCACAAATTTTGAGCTTGAAATGATTAACGGTTGATTAAAACTCAATTAAGGACAAACGGTGCAATTATGATTCACTTTTGAGGACAAATGGCTGATTTGAAAGAGAATAAGGACAAACTGTGTAAAGTTAATGCAACAACAAGGATTAATAAATCACTAAAGGACGATTGATGAATGGAGCATGAAGTCCAGGGACTAAACTTGCAAATTTCCAAATTGTATTTAATAAAAACGTTTTTCCCTCCTGAATGAAATCGTCTTTTTCGTTTGAGATTATAACAAAATACACCGAATATGAATTTGATCTCGCTGAGTCGTACGGTTAAGTTCGGTGAGAAGTGAATATACCACGATGATCGAAACGATGTCACGATCGCAACGGTATATGTTATAAGTCCCGTAGATTACCGACACTCGAAACCGAAAAATCAAAAAATGCTTAAACGTGTGATTTTAGTTTGGTTCCATGTAAGGTAGAGCAGCTCGGTTGCATATAAATTATGCCTTGTTCGAATCCTTGTTGTTTTCAATGGTGTCCGTTTCCTTAATGAATTTGTTCGGTTCGGTTCACAAGAAAACCACTCGTTCAGTCGACTAAGGGTAGTTGGCTGTTCTGATTCGCCACTACCCATCTACTCCGATAGGTATTGTCAAGGCTGTGGCTCGTTCTGTCCTTGATGAAGTCACTCGATCGTGGCTCAACACACAAAGGTACTACTCTTTTGTCCTTGTTGAAAGTCACCTCGATCCAGACTCAACTCAAAAAAGTTCCCCGTTCGGGTCCTTCTCAATGATACTCTTCGATTGACAACAGATTGTTTGCTCGTTCGGCGTTTATTTGGAATGTTTACATCGTTCGGTCTTGTGACAAAATCTTCAAACAGTTCGCACACGTCTGTTCTTCGTTCACACAAGCTTTAGATACCGCAACTAATATGATAAGCCAAGCTCCAAAAAGCACTAATAAGCCTTGGAAAATGTCGACTACACAAAATAGCTAACAAAAGACTACCAGTAGCTGTTTTCTCACTAATAACCCCACACAAAAGTAAACTCTCCAAACACCAAAACGTTTTTTAGACAAAACTTAATGATAAGACACAGAAAAAAAAATTGGTACGTGAAAGACACAAATACCAAACTTATAAATTGTGTATCCTAGTCACGACCCAATATATATTTTGAACAGAAAGCCCAAGATTAACAATGAAGGAGAAAAACAAAGTTTGAATTTTGTAAATCACTAAATAGGAAATAAAATATCTTTAAGAAAACAAGCTTACGAAAGAAAAAAAAATTTGAAATAAATAAGCTATAAAAAAAGCCGAATCAATAAGCTCACAACAACAAAGACACTAAACCCAACCTTGGCTCTTGATACCACATGTTAGGATATCATTTCATCACCAAACACAAAAATAAGAAAAAGATTTTAGAGAGAGAAAGAACTAGAGACAGAAAGTAAAAAGAAAAATGGTTACTTGTTCATGAAAAGAAAAATGAGAAGCAACACCCTCTCCACACTTGGAGGGGGCTTTATATAGTTACAAGAGTGGACTATTCTAGTGGGCTTTTCTTTGGGCCGGTCTTAATATATACAAATCGGGCTTGAGCCCACAAACGTAGGCCTCAACTAGCTTAAATAAATTCCCCGTAATCTACGTTTTATTTCTTTCCATTTTCATTTGCTTAACTTGGCTTAAAAAGCCAACAGATTTGCTTATTTTGTTACTTAGTGTATCTAGTTAAATTTTCCAGCTTAATTGTGCTTTTCTGAGCTTATTTCTTGAATATAAAAAAGTTGTCTTTTTTAAAAAGTGCTTATTTTCTGTTTCTAAAAAAAGTTGTAAAAAAATGGAATGTAAAAACATTTGGGAGAGGGGAGGTCCCAAGTGAGCTAGGGCTCGAACTCAGGACCTCTACCCTGCCTCCCAAACGTTTTAACCCAACACCTCTACCGTTGTGCTACAATAGCTCATCCGGTAGAGGTTTGCACTATTAATTATATAAGGTCGTTTTGGCCCAATAAGCCTTATAAGCTGTTTTGATTTTTAACAGCTTATTGAAATAAGCTGTGTTCCCCTTTTTATTTTTCATAGATTCTAATTAACCTTAGCTAATTTTTGAAATTTTTTTAGATTTTTATATAAACGTTTAGTATTTTTTATAATTTATTTAGATTAAAAACTTAAAAAATTCATAAAAAATAAAATAATAATCAGAAAAATATAAATCTTTTTTTTAAAATTTTCTTTTATCACATAGTTTCTAGGAAAAATATTAGTGCTTTCGTAGGGTCATTTTTGTAAAAATTCAATTTTTAAAGAACGGGATTTGATCCCGTTCTCGTTTCTTCTCGTTTTTAACTCAAATCAACTCCGTTTTCAGTCTAGTTTTTTTTATTCTTTCTTTTTAGTCACTTATAGCTTATTAAAAGTAAAAAATTCACTTTAGGATTAATTTTTCATATTTTAGGTTTTTAGTCGCGTTCGTTTTTAATTTTCGTTCTCGTTTTTGTGATTTAAGCCTAATTGCCTTAATTTTATGTTCCCGTAGACTTAGGATTTCATTCTTATGCCTTATTTATGCTTCCCGTAGAATTTTAAGTTAATCATTTGCCTTTTTATGCTTTCCCGTAGTTTTAGGTTTAAATTCCCGTTTTCGCGTTTTTCTTAAATTGCTTTTGTTTAGGGTTTTCTTTTATTCGTTTTTGCATATTATTAGTAGTTTTAGAAACTCAACCCCATATCTTTTCCATTCAAGCATTGATATTCAAACCGACTCTCGATTTTCAAATTCACGCCTCGTTGGGAAGAACGACCCGGGTCCGGTTTTAAACTTTGTGGATAACGAAGTGAGAAACCGATACTTCCGGTTTACTATACTACTATCATTGATATTATCCTATTTGTTATATATATTTATATATTTATTTATATTTATATATAAGTTCCGAACAAAAGATTTAAAAAACTTTCCTTTGTGTCACTTGTGAATACGGCTCTCAACTTAATGATAAACAAACCTTATAATATGGGTATATGGGAGGGTTGTTCCGAGGAACTACGCCAATGAGAGAGAAGGGTTTTTAATAGCTTCGCGCTTTCCCGCTCCTCCGCTCCTTTGTGCGTTTTTCTTTTAGAGAGCTACCGTGAAACGAGTTGATTATTGGTTTAAGTTGTCTTATCTCATTTTGTCCGTTTATAAAATATGTTGCTTAAAAACTCGAAAACCAAAATAATTTCTTTTTCTTTCATATCCATTTAAATTCTTTTCTTTATCCCTGCATTGTTTTAATTCTTATGGCGTCACTCGATCGTCATTTGAATCCCCTTTACGCGATTAAAGAGTGTTCGTCTTATGGAAATTTGTACACTAAAGACTGGGTTGTTCAAAAGGTGTCTGAGAACAGATTCTAGTTCACCACTACCCGACTTGGCTCAACGGACCCCTTAAAATGAAAAAATTTTGTCTCGATTAAGGAGACCGGTTCATGGTCTATATTGTCGACAATATGTGCATCTAATACGCAATGACATTGGAGGAAGTTTTTCAGACTTCCGAAGGACACTTTCAAGTCATCCAATGACGATACTAACTTGATAATCAAGTGCCATTCGCTTTGTCAACAAGGCCCGATGTAAATTCTTCACAAAAGTCCTCTACAATTTAACCACAATGTTGTTCGGAGTGTGGTGATTCGTTAGACGATATCTTTTGTCAACGATGTATTGTATAGTTTTGTGGGAAAGGTGCTCATTATGGTTACTTATTGTCACCGCAAATTTGATTTATCTCTAATCGGAAAACACATGCTACAATCAAAACCTTAATGAGATCCTATAAAATTTGCAAAGTTTGCAACACACAACATGTCTTTTGGGTACATGCTCAATCAATGTGGTTTGTATGAATATGTGGAGTTTGATTCATATTGTTACTGTTGGAAATGGAACTACCTATCAATTTTTGCAACTCCGTGTCTTTCTATAAGATTCTCCAAGTGGTTGCAAACCTCCTCCACAACCCCATATACGTACCTTACTCTTGTGAGTTATCGTGGGAACGATTTTCATTTCAGGTTACGATTGTCTACCTTAAGTCCACGCTTTGTTATACAATCTGGACGTGTTTCAATCAAAACTTTGATTTTGTTCACACAATAACTTCACCGAGTTTTCCACAACAATATTCTTGTTGTGATGATTGTGGGGGTCCTCCACGAAAACTTTTCAATGTCAACCGACTATGAATGATTACGGAACCTTTTCCGTGTTATGATTATAATTATTACGTTTTGACCATCTCATACCCCGCAATATATCGTCAATCATCCCAATCTCCAATGTTCAAAATAGCCTTTTCAATGTCAAAATGGGTTTAATTCTCCAAAACAAGCTTATGGAGAATATGACTTTCCATATGTGATATGGTTGGTCAAATTATACAAAAGAAGGAAGAAGAAAAGCGAATTGCGGAAGAGCAAGCGGCTAAAGATCGATATTGGAAGATTCCTATTTGCTACGATGATGACGAGGACTATACCATTGCAATCACTCCCGTTTCATCAACCAAGGAGCCCATTAACTCTCTAAGTATGGGGGACGAGCATCTTGACACTATTCCGGCAACGGAATCGGCGATGTAATAAACGACTAGTTGTTGAGAACCTTGTCCTTATCCCAAGTGAGGCCGAGGTATTCCCGACTGTTTGTGTGACGTGCTCTTGTAACAATCCTACCTCTCTTGAAGCTTTCAAAGAACATTCTGAGACTATCATCGATTCCAACCATGATTATTCTTCGAGTGATGACGATTCTTTCTCTAGTAAGGACATCGAGTATGTCGATGCATCACCTCCTGATGCTAAGATAGTCAGCTTAGAGGTGGTGGAGATTGTTATCCCGAAAGTTGGAGGGATTGCATACCGATATTCTTCATAACAATCAAAGACGATATCTTCGTGAAAAAATGTTGAATGCAATCTTCTTATTGCTAACATCGAAGCATTAAAAGATAATCCTGCTACTTCTTCCGATGTATGACCAAGTCTTCCTCCACATCTCTTACCTTTTCTTGGAGGAGAACTAAACACCTTTGATAAATTCTTCACCCGAATCTGAAACTCTCTGCTTTGATTTGGAAGAGAATAGTAGTGGCAGCACCACTACCCGTTCTGATTATTCTTTTTTGGATTATGAAGCTTTCTATTCTAATGACGTCATATAATGGAATTGTAGCTAGTGGCAGTACGCTACTCATGTGATTTTTCTCAATATGATTGTTCATCTTTGATCTTTCGGATCTATTCCATCTTTCATCCTTGCGATAGGAGTTTTTTTTATCCATGAGGAGTTGGGCAGAATGACACTCGCTCACATATATCTCCATCGGAGTATGATTCATTTTCTGCTTTAAGATTGAGCCGAGCTGGGCAATCTTACTTTGGATATGGTGGGGATATTCTCCCACAAGAGAACCAAGAGTTCAGTGCCTATGTCTTTACACCACCCATCCCACCCTTGACCTGGATCTGAATTTTTACTTTTTAAGTGAACCTCTCTTTGCTTATATTGTATGGATCTTTCTTCCATTTCTCACGTATCCCGTTACTCCACCATATCTTCTCTCCTGTGGGAATGAAGATACCATTTTTGACCCCGGCATCTCCATTTATCATTCTTTTATGTCGGATGTATCTCATCGGAGTGGAACTTTCATGAAATTCAATGTTTATCCAAACCACTTGAATGAAAGTCGGATGGAGATTTTATCTTTACTTGCTCCCCTTGACCAATGAAAATCGGGGTCGAGTCAGCTTGTGACTCGGTTAAACAAAAACAAGGCGCTTAATGGTGGCAACCAAGCTTAGGTCTATTCTATCTTATTTCTATTTGCTAATAAGTGTTTTGTTGTTGTGAGGAGGCTTGCCTCTTTCCTTTTCCGTGTTTTGTGTTTTGTCTTGTATTGTCCAGGATTGCCCGGATCTGAAGCCTCTCGTGTCGCTGTTTTATACTTCGATCACAAGAGCTTCCACATCCTTGCTTCATTGGGAAATCTGATATACTATTTCTTATCAGGAATAAGCCGTTAATCTTAGCATGAATTCATCAATCGGCTAAGGATTTATGTAGAGACCCTTCTTAAATTGTGGACAATGTTTCAGTCTAGTATGGTGGGTCTTCATTTGATTGTGTCTGCAGCCGTAGTTTCGACGTAATTTTTTTTTTTTTTTTTTTTTCCCCGGTTTGTTTTTACACAAAATGTAAAAAAATGAAAAAAATTTAAAATTTTTCAAAAAATAAAATAAGTGTTTGTCACAATTTTGTGTTTCTTGCTGGGTAGAATAAGAATAAATTTTGACTCGATCGAGCGTGTTGAGCTCTAGCTTGCTCCTTAACTTTTAGACTAAGCATTCGCGGAAATTCGCGAAGAACAAAAAATGATAGAGTTAAGTATGAGTAGGATGTAAACAAAAAAGGATTATATTGGAAATCTTAAAGAGCTCATGTGGTAATTGTCGCCTTTTCTCCCTGAAGCTCTTAACCTGATTAATATACGTGCTACTTTTGGAGATTAAACTTAAATCAATAATTTTTATGTCGTATATAACAAAAACTTTAGCCTTAGTTCAAATTTATACTTAAATTTTTCAAAAAGAAGTTTTGTCAAAAAAAAATGATGATGAAAAATGAAAAAATATAATAAATATAAACTGTAGGCTGATAAAAGTTTGTTGTATCTTGCCGGCTTCAAACCGATGTTAAGCCTTCTATAGAAAGCTCATATAAGAATAAAATCCGAGATGATAAGTTTTGCGGGGGGGGGGGGTTTTTTGGGGGGGGGGGGGTTGAGGGGGGGAGGGGGGGGGGGCATGATCTTGCCGATTACAACGATGTTGCGCCTTCTAAAGTCGAGGGTTACAATTGCTAAATATTTAATATTATAGATTGAATTAATAATAGATCTCTTTTTGTTAACTCAAATGATGGATTTTGAACATGGCTATTCTATTTTTTAAGTTATGTGTATACGGAAAAATTGAGAGTTTTTGGATAACCTATGGTCGTGAGTCCCGATAATAGTCTCTGTGGGTGTTCAAAAGGCCTGGTCACTTAACCGCAAGGTGGGATGTGCTGAGACGAAAGTCGCTACATGATGATCTCGCCTTCAAAACTCTTTATTCTTGGGTGGAACGTGAAACAGGAATTTTGCAAAACGTTGATCTGGTTGATAATTCAAAAATAGCACCATACATTAGGATATAATAATTATGGGTGTGAAAAGTTTACAAGCCTGCAAATATGAGTAGTGTTAGCATCTTAACTCATAATTAACGGTGATTTCATTTTAAGCTTGGTTTGGGATAGGTGAAAAGTCAGGAACGATGAATTTATCCTTTTTGGGGCATTCTCGGATCGAAATGCATCTTGTTCTATGATCCCAAATGAAAATAACGAAAGTCAAATAAGTTAGTTAGTTGCTTAATATGAAAAGTACAAAAAAATGAGAAAAAAGGAAAAATACAAAAATATTAGTGGTAGTTAGTATAAATATTTAAAAATGGTAAAAAAAACGGCTTGTTTCGAAAGCTATTGATTTCTTTAATTCCCCTCGTGAACAAAGCAGCTTTGCTACTTTTGAGGTAATTAGTCGAGGGGGATCGAGATTCTTAGTTTTCTAAGTGCTTACTTCATAGCATTGCGTGAGGACACGGCAATGTCTTAGTATGGGGGATTTTGGTATGCGTTTAATTACACATACTTTTCACTATTAAAATCGGACTTAAATGACCAAAAACGTACCAAAAATACATTGTATTTGTATGTTTTTACTTATATTGTGCAGGAAACGGATATCCGACAAAAGGACGAAAAATCAAGCCAAAAACGACAAAACCGAGCACGGAATGGGGGGGGGGAAATGGTAGTGAGCCAAAGTTAAATCAAAGCCAAAGTCCAAGAAAGCCAAAGTCAACAAAAGTCAACCAAATAGTCAACTCCGAAAAGTCAAAGTCAAGACCGAAGCCTTAAATGAAGAAATGTTAAATGGGCCCACCCGTACCCATCTAATGGGTCGGGTCAGCCCATTTATACATTACATGAAGACTTAAAGCCCAATTTAATTACAAAAGCCCAAAGTATAATTATAAGTCCAAATTCCCTTTTATAATTATAACCGGCCCATATGCATAACCTGGCCAAAACATAAAACCATTTAAACCTTTTAACCCCTTACCATTTAACCCTTCTTTCACCGTTAGTCCTTACAAGGACGTAACATTGTTAGTCCTTGGGAATAACTATGCTAACTCAACATCACAACCTAACTCCAGGGACCAAATGGTAAAAAACAAGGACTGACATTGCAATATATATGCACTTCCAGGGACCAATTATGCCATTTAACCAAACCTTCACCCCTGCACCAAATTACTGTACATCTTCTTCTTTTTCCTGCCACTTCCAAATTTGGCACTATTCACTGTCCTTAACCCTACACACAACCTGCCAAACCCTCTCCCCACATCCACATGGCTCTTGACCACCTTGGTTAATCCTCTCAATATTTCATTAGGCAAAGAAAGAAAGAAAAAACTAAGGGGAATACAATTTCAAGGATTGGGCTCCAAGCATAATCAAGGGCTGAGATTGAGCTATTGTTTCCTCTTATAGCAAAAGCACAACTAGCACACAATGAAAACATGGACTGCTTATTTAAAGAAGAAAGAAGACAGAGATGAGGACTTAACTAGGAGTAGGATTAATGTAGGCTTTGGTTTTAATGTTTTTTTAGTTTTTTGTTTTATTTAAATTCGTTATGTACTTTTAATCTAAAAAACCTTTCTTGTAATGAAATTCGTGTTTTGTTAAAAATCTTATTTATGCTTTTACAAACATGTTTATGAGAAATGCTTTATTTTTGTGCTTATTCTTGATGTGTTATGCTTGTTTGGTCTTACTTAAGTTATTTGAGCAGATTTATGAAAATTATGATTTGTTTTAGGTTATTTTTAAACTCTTTAATATTTTAAGGGGGTGTTCGGGTCAACTTATCAAACGGTCAGTAATAGAAGTGTTAATGGGTTGGGGTCATTTGGCCAACCTTAATCAGTCTTTTTGAGTTGATTTCTATCTGTTTTCCAAACTTTAAGTTTTTAAAATTGTTTTCAAAGTGTTTTTTTAGTGTTGTTTAAAAACTGTGGGTGAAAATCAGTTGGCATTAGCTTATTTGAGTAAAGCTTTTAAACCATCTTTTCTGCCTTGTTTTTGTGTTGACCTTGAGTGTATAATGCAATAGTGTAGAGTCTTTCAAGTTTACTTTTGTCTTGTTAAATTTTGTCAAGGTTTTAGTTAAGAACCCTTTTTGTCTAAAACTGTCCTTTTTAATCTTCACTTTTAAGTGACTTAAACTTGTTTGTAGCTTTTGAATTTTGAGCATAAGCTCATTTGGAGTCATTCTCCATCTGTTTTAACTCTAATTTGGTTTTCAAGCTTATTTGATAACTTGTTTTTGAGCTTACTATTTGTCCCTTTAAAGCTCAGAATAGTGCCCTGGTGCAACAGCTCCTTTTTCAAGCCCTTTTTCTTTGCTTATTTTTTATTCAAACTTTATTCTTTTTGATGATTTTAGAAGCCCATAAGCTGCTCTTTAAGCTAGTGTAAGCCTTAAGCTCTTAGGGTCCCTTTTTGTTGCTTAAATTTAAGCTTAAATCTTGTCCCCTAGGCTGCCCTGCACTTCTTTGTGGCTTATAGCTTATTTTGATTTTATGGCTTATTAGTCTGCTGTTCCTTGCTTATTTTTGGTTCATAAAGCTTATTAGATATAATTTGTCATCCTTTGGCAGCTTATTTGTTCTTTAGATGCTTTTTAAGTCCTTATTAATAAGCTAGCAGTCCTAAGTTTTAGATAGCAGTACTAACTCAAGGTTAGTACTGCTGAGCTTGTGGGCTTTTTGTCAGCTTATTTTCTTGGTTAATTTTTGTTTCTACCTGCTTATTAGATGTAGGAGATTAGTTATATTTTAGCTTATTAGGTTTTAAGTGCTTACTTAGTCTAAAAAAAGCCACAGATTCTTAGCTTGTTTCAAAATTAGCTTCAAAACGTTCCAATGTTTAAACTTATTTTGGACTTATTTCCTGCTTATTTTATTATTATTTTTTTTTTTTTTTTTTTTTTTTTTATTTTTTTTTTTTTTTTTTTTTTTTTATTTTTTGGTTGCTTATTAGGTATTGTAGTCCAACTTTTTTTAGCTTATTTTGTTAGTTAACCTTAGATCATTGTGCTTTTAAGTGCTTAGTGAGCTTTTTCAAAGTCTTGCTAGTAACTAACTCCATATAGTACTGTATGCTTCTTGTAGGTTCCGCTTCACACAAACCATGTATAGATCTAAAGAGATTAGAGAGCAGAAAAGTTAGAGAGAGAGATTAGTTGAGAGAGAAAAGGAAGCTAATCACTAAAGAGTGTGTGTTAAATGGAATAGAAAGCTGACCTCTTCCAAAGTTGGAATAAGAGTATTTATATGTTCTTACATTACATCCGGGATAGTACCGGTTCATTACCGAAAGTCATACTGTTTCTCCTATTAATACGAGTATATTGAACAGTAAATATACAGGGTGACCGCAGTCTTTTTTCTAAAATCTAACAATCTCCCCTAAGGAGGTCACCCCTGAAAATACTAAACTTAAGATCTTCAATCTTCATATTGATCTTATGTATAGCTCGTAAACGCTTGATTTAATTGATCTGTATCTTGTGAATCTGAATTAGTGAACTTTAGACGTTTAGGCTTTAGCTTGACTTGTATGTGATCTTTGAGCTTCTTTGAGATCATCATCCAATCATAATCTTTAATCATCATCATGTGATCTTTTGCCATCTTGTGAACTTGTGACATTCGGAATGATATGCTCACACTTTTCTGGATCTTGAAAGCTTGAATATTCAGAGTTGCGGAAGCTTTAATAACAGATCTTGAGTTTCATGATATCTTCAGAATGTGCGTTTGAGACTGAGCAAGCGGTTATGACACTTGATTTTGTTAGACACGTATTCCATCTCCATCTTTAAATGTTCCTGTAATAAATTGTTAGCAATAAAAGAGAAATTGGTTTGTAAAAAATAATGTGTTACTTAGTGAAAGTGTTTTTGTAACACATCGAGAGTTTTAAGCTTTTGTCAAAGTTCATTAACCGTCAATTCATATACTGGAACAAGTTTGATTCTTGTAGAATCGCACCATCGTTTCTTTCCAGTTGACACAAGTTTGATCCATTTAGGATCTCACAAGTCACCTACCAAGAGCTTGTTTGATGTTGGCTCTAGCAGGATTTCCATCTTCACTGTGATACTTAGGTATCACTCGGATGTTCTGGCAATACCACAAGGATAATGCGTAGGACTCTTATGATAATCCTTGTTTTCACATTGTGTGAAGAACAAGTAAAATGAAATAGTGTCCTAATGAGATTAATTGATGATCTCTTGGCTCTAGACTCAATTGTGCATTTTGGTTTTAGTGATCGGAGGCTAGAGCGGACTGCCACCTTTTCAATATCAACTAACTCGGAGTGAGAAAGTCAATAGATAACGTGTTTAGTCTCCGTGAGAAATGAAACAAAAATCTTTTGAGAGATTCTGAGTGGCTAGGGAGGGTTGTGCATTGCATCACTGGGTCTATGATGGCTTTCTTCAATGTCAGCAATCATCATTGTGATTCTGACAGCAGATGTATTGACCCGGTTTTTGCCTAAGTGTATGGAGGGCTTCTTTCTTTTCACCCTTTATCCTTACAATTCTTTTTCATTCTTCAACCCCTTCAGTGCTTATCGAGACTTCATGACTAGTACTTTGTTGGGGTTGTTCTAGTACTAGCTCTATCTTAGTCGGCACTATTCCCTTATTCTCACTTTTACTCTTTTTTATGTCATACCTAAGGACTTTTATACTAACTAGTGGATTGTCCCTGGGTAGATCCCTCCGGTTCTGGCTGGATCATAGGAACTAATACCTAACCTTACTAACCTTATAACACCGATAAAAATAAATACATGGTCGGTCTTTTTGGTACAGATCACCTTGCCATAAAACCAATTGAAAAACTCAATCAGGTGCTTGTGATATAAATATCAAAGATTTTATTACCTTGATTGTTTTTGATTTTTCAAAAACGCTCCCCCTCAACATGTGCACCAATTAAACAAAAGTGGTTAGCACAAGGAGGATGGAGTATACATATGAGTCCACAAAGTCACATTTTGTTTTATCAATTTTCATAATTAAATCATATTTTCTCCCTCTATCAAAAATTTCAAACCCTTTGATATTTTGGATATCAGTTGATTCAAATATGTTAGAAAACTGGGAGAAAAATGTGCTGATTATTCACAAGTCGAATGGGGAACAAATGAATGCTCCTCCTGAATCTATAAGGGTACATGTGAGTGACGAGTATAAAATGTTTTGATAGATTTTGAGTTTAACGAGAAAACTCTTGAAAAACTTTATACTGGTCACTGAACACTTAACGATACACTACATACTTATAATAATGTACAAGATATATTATACAAAAAATAAGATGATATTGACCTGAGTATCAGAATGATAAAATCATTCAGTTCTCTGAATAAGTCTGTAGTCAACATCTCTTAGTCTTCCACCAACAAAGCTTTCGAGACTCCTGAATATTCTCCTAATCTTGAGTCTTCTCTCGATCACCTCCATAAAATCCTTACTCCTTTTTCTGTCGTCTTCAGACCAAATTCTTGTTTCCATGCCCGGATTGAACTTGAACAGCTTGAAGTCTTTAACCATGTGATCCAGCTTATCCAGAATCCTATTCAGCGTGCCATTACTAAACTTGTGCACCTCAGTCTCTCGCATCATCTTCTTCTGATCATTTCTGTCTCTGTAGATTACCGCCCTCGGCTTGCTGACTATGGTGTAATCTTCTTTGAAGAGAAAGTCAAGTGCATCCCAATCTGGTTGAGTAAGATTGAGTTCGTTTGATAACTTTCAATCCAGAGCTGCAGATCTTCTACATGTTTTCTGATGACGATGTTCCTTATGCACAGGTTAGTTGCGTTGAAGAGATGGACTTTGTCGGCACCAGATAAATGATTGAGCTGACCTTGAAGATGAAGTAGATACATGTCTTCACAATCATTAGGATGCAGATTTTTGAAGTCAGCTTCTGAGATCTTGTATTTTTTGTAGTTAGCTCTGCGAAGAACAATCTCTTTTAAGTAGGTATACCCGTATCTTTCAAGAGTATTGAGACTGACTACACTAAGAATCCGCATGTGCGATCTGACTTTACTGCGATCAGAGGGTGCACTGTGTCTTGTGACATAGAATTCTTTGCTCTTAAACCACCAGTGGGGAATACCATAAGCAGCACTAATATCATAATCCCGTTCACTCTTAATCCATAGTGACGGTACTAGTTCTTTAAGCCTAAAATCTGGATAGTTGGCTGCCTTCAGCTTAGATATAGACAGGCACTTCTCCTTTCTTTGATGTCTGACACAAGGTAATCTGGATCCTTATTGAAGAAGAATTAAGATTGAATTGTTACCTGACCTGGTGGACCTCCAAGAGGCAATGGTTTGCTTACGTCAGACACGATTCGATGACCTTCAGGATTAGCCAAATCAACTTGATCGGTAAGTAGCAAGTGAAACTCTTCCATCTGAAACGAAAGAGAGATGTTGTTGTCGTGAAATGGTCAGACTACCTTGAAAGCTGGGCCTTCTAAGTCTGTTTTGCTTATTTTCTTCTTTCCAATCTGTTTGCAGAACCAGTTGATGAATGAACTCATATCGCCAGTCTGTCGTAGTAGCTTGTATTCATCTGGATCTTGATATGAGCTGGCAAGTGCATTAGCCTAATTGTTCTCAAGTTCAGGTAATTCATTTGGAGGAATGACCTAGTCTGGTTCTGGAGTTGCTGGTCTGTCTTCCTCTGGAACAGGCTTCAACTAGTCTGGTCTGGTCTTTATCTTAGGAAGATGTGCAGTATCGGTGTCCTCAGAACCTGAGACGTTCACATCATCTGGTATAGGCACATCTTCAACAGGTTGTTCAGAATGAGGAGCTGACTTTTGCTTGGAGGAGCTGGAAGGAGCTTCTCAGGCTAAGGATTGAGGAGCTGGAGGCTGTGTTGAACCTGAAGCATCAGAAGCATGTCTTCTCTTCTTACTTAGATCTGAATCTGGTGGAGGTAGAGGAGGGTCTTGATCATTACGGCATCTCTTACGTGACTTGTCCTTTTCAGCAAGGAATTTGTCCCTGTTTGCCCGTTCCATAGACGCCTCAAGAGCTTCATATAGAGCCACATGTTCAGGAAGTGATTTATAGGTACCAATCTCAAACATGCGTTGGTGAAGTATTTCTTTCATATCAGCTTCGGGCAGTTCTCTGAAGCGATCTCGAAGGGGATCTTGTAGAGCCACATGCACATCCTCTTTTACAACTTTATTTTCTCTTTGATTAATCTTGTGAGGCAAATCCCGAAGCTTCAAGGTGAAGACCCTAGATCTAAGATTCCGAGTCGTATTATCAAGAGTCTTGCTCTTCTGCTCCAAACCAGAGAATTTCTGTTCAAGTGTTGTGACACGCGCAACTAACTTTGATTCTGTTGTGCTTTGTTGTTGTGGAGGAGGTGGAAGGGTTTTTGTTGTAGTCGTTGTTGTAGCTATAAAGATTGGTGCTTGAGTGGTAGATGGTATAGGTTTAGGAGGTGAGAGATCAATAACAGGTGTAGATAGTGGAGGAACTAAGGAAAATGCTTGATAAATTAGAACAGTGACCAAGGAGACCGCTTCTGAGTCCACTATAAGTTTTCTCGGTTCATCTTCAGTTGATTTGTCATTTAAGAACGGATCCCTAATAGTATAAGCATCATTCAGATTCTTCATTAAAGAGAGAGTCTCGGAAAAACTTAGTGGATCCTCTAAGATGACATGTTCATCAGTTGGAAATTTCAAGCTTTCATGAACATTGGGGTACACATTAGCCATGAATTCTTCATGTGTGGGCTCAGGGTTTGGTCCAGCAAGAGCCACATGGCTTTCTCTTGGGTCTGGTCTAGCCTGGTCTTCGTCCATGAATACCTGCTCTGGTAGAGGTCGAGACTCGAGGGTTTTACCAGGGTCTGATCCAGCCTGGCCTTGATCAAGTTCAGCAGTATATTCCTCTAAATTCACTTGGTTATCCACATCTTCTTCTTGTTCTTCACCAATCTGCAGTATCTCAGTATCACTTCCACTGTTTGTCTTGTCTGCATCAGCACCTGTTTCAGCATCCGCAGGAGACGGAGAATCACGAACTATATTTGCGGATGCGTCATCATGTGGTTGTGTAGAGGGTCCAGTTGATGCCTCTTTAGTAGCGGAGTTCGCCTCAGGAATATAAATTGGTCCATAGTACTTCTCCTTTTTGGCGTGTGCAGAGCCAATAGTAATTGTGCAGCTTGCTCTTCAGTCGCAATTGATTTACCCTTACCTTCAACCACATGGAGTGGTCGGGTGGCCTCAGCTACAGGTTCTTGAATAGCCACACCACCAACATGTGCTTAACCCTGTGCCTAAAACGATTCCAGACTCATCTGAATAGCTCGTTCGACATCATATTCTTTACCTTCACCTTGATGTATGGGTTCAGGTTGAGATGGTTCCTCTTCATCAATGAGTTGGAGAGAGCTCTTTCCTTTGCGAATTATCTGCACTTTACCCCTTTTGGGATGCTTCTCAGGAGAAGGCTTTACAGGTTTTTCTCGTGTTACCTTAGGTTTTGATGCAGGTGCTTGACTTCTCTTTAACAAGCTTTGGCTTGAGTTGCTTGGCAGTTGCATGTTTTCTCTTTCCTCCCTTTTCAGCTGCAATTTTCCGATAATGCATTGCAACCATTTCCAAGTAAGCATTGTAGTACGGTGCGTTCCTGATATTGTTCGTGATCAGCTCGTTGGGAATTGGCATTCCAAAGACTTCATTGTCTTCACCTTTGGGGACGAACTTGAGATTTCCAAGACAGAGATCTTCTTCAGCAAGGTGTAACGGAGACTCATATCTTTGATGTAGATTGTGTATTCTTCCCAAATGATAGATAATTAGCTTGGTGAACCGACAATAAGGAATAACGTGAGGCTTGTCTTTCCTGCCCTTTTTAGTAGGACTGCCCAGATTGGCCTTATCAGTAAGAAAAGTCTGAATAAATTATACAAATTCTTCCCATATGAGTTCAGCATAGTCGACATTTGTACTTGTAATTATACCCCAAAGCATCTGAAGAACTGTGTATTTGGGCCTATCATACCCAGAAGTCTTGCTTGTGAGACATTGGTTGATCATAAACAATATTGCTCTTCAAGGCTGATACAGGTTATTCATCGCCATTCTTGACACAAAGTAAATTTCATCTGTATACCCCAGCTCATTCACAAAGTCCATAATTGCATCACCCGACGGAGGTGACACAAACTGGTGAGCTTGATCAATGGGTGTTATCTCTAAAGCTTCCCTCAGAAGATTAGCATCCAATACGAATCGGGCTTCATCCAACTGAAAACTGCAAGCGCCAATCTTTGCCTCATATGTAAGTGTATTCCAAAATTGTTGAATGTAGATGGTTAGAACAGAAGTTGAGGCAGTGAATGCTCTGAAGAAGTTTGTGTTTTGCAGAATATCCACAGAGATCTAAAAGATTAGATTCTTTTGCTTCTTTTGAAGATCCAAGACAAAGTTTCTCTTTCTAATAGGCACCCATGTAGCAAAAGGAAGTATCTGATCATAAGATCTTGTAGGAGCAGGAGTGGGAACATTCTCATTAGCCATATGTCTGCACAAGGATATCAACAAAGACAGGCAGACATGCCATATATTTTGATGTTAGATGAGAACATTGACATGCTTCGATTAATTATGGTGAGATTAAGTCAACGTTGGTCAAGGATATCTATAACACCCCCATTTTTGACATATAGCAGCAAAAGCTAATATGGGGTATTATTTCATAGTACAACAGTCATAATCATAGAAAACGACTCAAAAGAGACGTTTTTAAAAGATAAGTTATCATTCATTATTTCATTAGAGTTTTTACAAACAGAGGTCCCAAAATCTACATGAAAACATAAAGTTTGAATGATAACAGTTTAGCCATCTTCAAGTCCGTGCCACTCCGTGCCATAAGTTGCTCAATTACCTGAGATAAACATGCTAAAAAGTCAACACAAAGGTTGAGTGAAATTCATAGGTTTATGTTAAACAGTTTGAATACAAGTTCAATAGTGGGTTACGTTGTTATACACCCATAAGTGTAATAATTGCAATGAGTACAATTATTATAGAAAACAGTATTATTGCCCTAAGCTCATGACACCGAGACCTTGAGATAATCAATAATCACAAGAAGTTGCCCCAACGGGTGCCTTTGCCAAACACCCGCATAGTGATTCAAATGAAGTGCGTTTGGTTACCAGAAAGTATAGGTACACCAACGGGGGAGTTCAGTCCCAAATAGATCTATTCACAGCATTCGCGCTTACTCCGAAAAGTAATTAACGGTTCATGATAGTGGGGTCTTAATGGCAAAAGTAAGGACTTAGGCAATAATATATCAGGATAACATACAGTTGGAAAAAGCTTCATGGTTTTATAGCATGTATCCCTCTCGTGGGTTTATGAAAACATTTAAAAGATTGAATGCGAGGCTATGAACTCACCTTACCAGTACAGGGAAATCTGATTGATGGAAAAAGTATATGAAATGAAAGTAATGGCTTCGTCACACAACCTGGGTAATATGTCAAGTCTTAGTTTGATTGGATATGTTTTATGTCATAATGAAATATCACTTTGATTGGATGTTATATGGATGATTCATATCACTGTTCAGGCCATCAAAATTCAGAGGTCATGTAGTAAACGTTTGAGGAGCCAAGATACTTTAAATCGTAAATCTAGCAAACTCGTCAAAAAACGTATACTATATGTAATCCCTCTTACATGAAGCTCCTAGTAAGGATTACATTATAGTTTTAAGTTTCTTCAAAAGCTAGAATAATATATATATATATATATATATATATATATATATATATATATATATATATATTTATAATTAATATAAAAATATAATATTTTATAAGTTTGCAAAATTGGCAATATATACCCTTGGTTTATAAACTTTTACAAGTTTAGTCCTTTATATAAAAAGTATATATATATTAAACCTTTAACTTTAAAACTTGGCAAAATAGGTCCTTATAGTTATAACTTTAAGAAAATGATATTTTCAGCCCCTTTAGTTATAAATTTCAGAAAGTTATGATATATACCCCTATGCATGGAAACTTTTGCAAAACAAGTCCAAAAAGCCATGCAAGGTTATTTTAAGATTCCAAATAATATTTGCAGGTTATAGCTTATTAGTATAAGCTAAAATAAGAAGTTTTAACGTAACAAAAGTTTAGAAAAAGGATCCGTTAGCTAGAAAATCAAAACGGGTCGTTTTTAGGGTTTTTATTAAAAACACATGGGTTTGAGGATTCAAAGCTTCAAACAAGAGTTAATATATGATCTTAAGAGTATTATGAACATTATTGTATAGAATATAAGCTTATGGAACAAGATCTTAGGCTTACTTGAGCTAAAATGGGTCGAAATGGGGTTTTCAGGTTCGTATGCCTAGTAACGACTTCAAGGCTTCGTTTTTCTTGATTCTTGGCTTCAATTCTGAGCTTAGGGACTTATCTTGATCTTCTATTTCTGCTATTGAAAGGCTAGAATTCCATTTGAGGGTGTGAGATGAGTTGTGTGGGATGAAATGAAAGGGGTGTATGTTTCGGCTATTTATAGGGCTTAAAAACCCTTGGTGCCCAAGTTTTATGTTTGATTAGTGTCAAGGAAAGCTGAGGTGATTCATAGAAGCTATAATGATGAGTATTGAGGGCTATAAGAGTAGCAATGAAAGGTGGAAGGTGTTTTGGGGGTCACACCTACAAGGTGGTAACAAAGGGGTGTCTAGAAGCCTTGGTGCTTAAGGGTGGTGATAGAGGTGCTTGTAAGTTACTTGGGAGGCTTCTTAGTGATGCCATAGAGGTGCTACAGGTGCTTGGTTGCTAGCTTGGGTGTAAAATGGGTCAAAAATGGATAAAAAGGGGTGTCAGGTTTGTTTTGCTTTTGGGTTAGGGTTTTTGACTTAAAATTCGAGTTAGGGTTAGGGTTTATGATAGATTAAGGTTTAGGATTAGTGTTAGGATTGAGATTAGGGCTTAGGATTAAGGTTTAGGGCTTAGTTTTAGGTTTAGGGTTTAGTTTTTAGTTGAAAGTGAAATTAGGGTTTAGGGTTTTGTTTTTAGGGTTTAGGGTTTTAGATTAGGGTTTAGGATGAATTAGGGTTTAGGTTTAAGGTTTAAAAGTCATGCATTAAGTGCTTGTACCTTGTGTTAAAGTGGTGTAAAGTTTAAACATGGTTTAGGAGCTTAAATGACCTAATTAGGTTTTTAGGCATTATTGACTTGAACATTGAGCTTAAATGAGTTGTACATTGACTTGGAGGGAAAATATGATTCAAATATGGTGCATTGTACACTTGTACATATGCTTTAAAGGCTTGTATATTCATTTTATATGTATACATTACATATAATTAGGGTCTTGATGTAAACGTTTACGTTTAATGCTTGTTTTGGTATAACATTTTGAAAAGTACGTTAAATGGATAATGTACTTGGTAAAAATGATATTAGGATATAGACTTGACATATTAGGATGTTTACATGATATAAACATAGATATAGATGGCATTGATAGAGGTTGCGTGAGCTCGTTTACTTTAGAGATGCAAGTTACGTTGCATTATGAGATAAAGCAAAAAATTTCCCTGTAAGAAGGTGATATATTTATAATAGATGGATATTACAGTGCATCTAATTTAATAGATGGATATTACAGTGCATCTAATTTAATAGATGGATATTTACATTGATGAAAATTGTGGGTTGTTATAGTCCCCCATCCTTACAGAAATCTCGTCCCGAGATTTAATTGGATTTTGAAGAGATGCTGGAAAATAGATGAGGATATTTGGCACGAATTTCATCTTCGCGTTCCCACGTAAATTCTGGTCCTCTTTTAGAGTTCCATCGTACTTTGACTATAGGAATACGACTTTGTCTTAGTTGCTTGATTTCTCGATCCATAATCTCCACTGGTTCTTCTACAAAGTTGAGTTTGTCATCGAGTCGAAGCTCTTTCATTGGAATGACAAGGGATTCGTCAGATAAGCATTTCTTTAGATTAGAAATGTGGAAAGTATTGTGGACATTACTGAGCTCTTCAGGAAGCTCTAGTTTGTATGCCACTAGGCCAATCCGTTCAAGGATTTTGAATGGTCCAATGTACCGAGGGTTAAGCTTTCCTCGTTTTCCAAATCGGATGACACCTTTACGAGGTGATACTTTCAACATAACACGATCTCCAACTTGAAATTCTAAAGGCTTTCGCCTTATATTGGCGTAACTTCTTTGCCGATCTCTTGCAGCTTGCAAGCGTTGTCGAATTTGCACTATCTTTTCAGTGGTTTCATGGATTATTTCTGGTCCTGTAAGTTGAACATCTCCAACTTCGGCCCAGCAAACAGGTGATCTGCACTTTCGACCATAAAGTGCCTCAAATGGTGCTGCCTTGATACTGGCATGGTAACTGTTATTGTATGAGAATTCTACCAATGGTAAGTGTCTTTCCCATCCTTTTCCAAAATCTATAACACAGGCTCGAAGCATGTCTTCGAGTGTTTGGATGGTTCTTTCACTTTGTCCATCGGTTTCGGGATGATATGCCGTACTCATGTCTAATTGAGTACCCAAGGCACTTTGTAGTGATTGCCAGAATCTGGAAGTTAAATGACTGTCACGATCCGAGATGATGGATATTGGCACACCATGCCGGGAGACTATTTATTTGATGTACAACCTAGTAAGGGTTTCCATACTATATGTCTCTCGGGTAGGAATGAAATGTGTGGATTTTGTAAGGCGATCAACAATGACCCAAATTGTGTCATGTCCGTTTGATGTTTTGGGAAGTTTTGTAACTGATGTGTAGTTTTAATACGTATAACAATATAACGATGATGAAATTCCTAAACTACCCTTGAGGACAAAGGTAGTAAGAAAAATCACACGAAAATATCCTACGTAAGCCGGTAAGTGATTACCGGGTCGTTTTCCCAAAGATTTATGAAATGGAGACCCCGTTTGTTAATTGGACAATGATTAGAATTGATTTGAAGATGATTGTTTTCTAAAATTCTAATAGTGAGCAAATAAAGGCATGATTAAAACTAACTACGAAAAAATAATAACGGGAAACAAAGAAAACGCGACAAATAAGCAATTACACTAAAATTAAGCCCTAAATGATTTTCTAATTTTTTTTATAATCCTATTTGACTATTTAAAAAGAAATGCTAAAGAACTTCTAAAACGAGAGATGTTTAAAGCTAAAAATGAAGAAAACGAGAACGGGAACGTAATCCCGTTCTTTAAAAAAGTGACTTTCTTAAATTTTAACCCTACGAAAGAAATTTTAAAACCTAAGCCTAAAATATGATAAAAGAAAATTTAAAAAAAATTGATTTTTTTGATTATTTTTGTATTAAGCTAGACTAAGCAGGAAATAGCAGAAGAAAATGCAATAAGCTGAGAAATTAAAATAAGCATTTTGAACAAAATGGAGTTCCAAACAGTCCAACTAGCAACGTTTGAGCTTAATTTCAACTGAGCAAACAGATCCTTATGGCAATCTAACTTATACCTACTTAAACTATGACCTATAAGCTACTAAAATCAACTTTTGAAAACTATTTTGAAAATCAAGAGATTAATGAAAAAGCTGGTTGAAAAAAAAAAGGTTTTACACTCAGTAGGAGCTAAGTACATTTTTGTATTTGAAAAGACAAATTGCAACTTTTGAGCTTAAAAACAGATAGGTAAATGAGCTTATCTTCAAAAAGCAAGTTCAAAAAGATGAAATCCAATCTACAATCTACTATTATGCTAAATATTAAAAGCTAAATTTTATTTTAACCTGCTGAAAATTAAACATGAAAATGGCCTTAAAGGTTGTTTAGCTGCTGATGCATTTTGCAATGAAATGTCCAAAATCCAAATCTAACAATTGCAGGCCAAAGGACTATGTTACCACACCTTTAAAACACTTATCTAAAAACAAGCAAAGCAATACTAACAACTAAAAACAGACTTTGAGCCTAAAATGCTAATGAAGTTGAATAATGCTTGCAGAATTAAACTACTTAAGCCAAATCACAACTTAAGCTGATAAAACTTAATTCAAAACCTTAAATCCTACTCTCATAAACCTCTAAATTGATTCAAAGATCAAATTTAAGGACTAGTTAACCTATGACAACACTAACTTAGTTAGTGCTGTCTAATGCCAAACACCCTTTTAACTTGTTAAATATCATTTTAAGCTTATAAAATTCAGATTTAATGAACAAATCTCAAATACCAGATGCTAGATAGCTTATAACAAACCTAATGAACATGATTACGCAAACAAATAAGCCAGAACATTAAGCTACTATACTAAGCTAATATTTTTAGTTTTTCAACTGATTTTTGACAAATAAATGAAAACTAAGCTTTTTAAACTAACAATTATACTAAATAAGCAACAATCAAGTACACTAAGCAGAAATAAGCAACTCTAATCTATAATAAGAAATCAATAAGCAGTTTAAAGCTAATAAGCAAAATTAAAGCTATAAGAGAAAAATTAAAGGAACTTACAATAGCCTATGCTCAAACAAGGCTACAATTGCTCCAAGAGTTGATCAACAAGCTCCAGCTTATCCTAGAATAAGCTGGTGAGGTCCTGGAAGCCCATCTGTTAGGAATGATAAAAAGTGACGATCTTATTGAGATCGAGTCTTGTAATAATTAGAAAAATAATATTGTGTAATAGG
>BQNB010017370.1:0-70046 GCA_026074375.1 Tanacetum coccineum | reverse complement strand
AATTATTAGAGGGCTTTTGTAGTTTTAGGAATAATATATGTATAGATTAACCTAGCTTGATCATTTGTGGTGTTTTAAATGTGTTCTTACTAGTTTTGTGTTCGAAAATATTGTGTAAAATGCGAAATAATGAAACAATATGATATGTTTAAGTATGAAAGTGTTATGCTAGTTAAGAGTTAAAAAGTCGATAAATGCACAAATGTTAGACATCGATCAAGTATAAATCATATGAATTGAATGAATAATGTGTCGAGAATCGAACGAGTGTCTTAATGCGTTGATCGAACGAGTGTTGTTTTGAAAGGATCGAACGAGAGACTTTTAAAAAGGATCGAACGAGAGACTTTTAAAAAGGATCGAACGAGAGACTTTTAATATGGATCGAACGAGTGTTGTTTTGAAAGGATCGAACGAGAGACTTTTAAAAAGGATCGAACAAGTGTTACTTAGAAAGGACCGAACGAGAGACCATTCGACTAGATCGAACGAGTGACTTATTAATAAGGATCGAACGTGTGTATGTTTGTATGAATCGAACGAATTGACTTTCATGTCATTTCGAAAGAGTGACTGTAACAAGGACCAGAACGAGTATTATTAATCTGGATCGAACGAGTGTCCTAAAGTAAGGATCGAACGAGCACATGGATAGTGAAGGATGAACGAGACACAGTTTCTAAGACCGAACGAATGCCAGTCCTTTTGAGGACCAGAACGAGTATAATTGGTCAACCACTTGACCAATTTTTGACATAACACACTTAAGATCAAATTTTTTTCTAACTAAGATTAAAATTCAACAAATCTCTTAGGTTAAAATAGACTGTACAAGCTTGACAAAAACAAGGTTAACTATATTCGACTTAATTGTTAGGATAGGTTCCTTTGTCTTACACGCTAAGTGTCTATCTAAGTAGATTGATCTTTAAAAGTGCTAAAAGTCTTAAAGGTTATCATGAATGAATGATTGTGTGTCCTTATAAACTGTACTCACTCTTTCTTAAACAGAATTATGGCACTCTCGATAGCAGATCAGATTGCTTTGGATGACGCATTGGTGGCTCCTGCTGACCGACTCAAGATTGGAAAATGCAATCTTCGCTTGAGTTCGGATATCACATCCAAGGAAGCAACCCTTCAAGTGGTTTATGATGTGCTAAAGCTCACTCCGTTCTACAAAGCTTTCCAAGTCACTGCTGATGCTCCAGAAATTTATATGCAGGAATTCTGGGCTTCTGCTTATGTTCACAATCGATCGGTCCGATTCAAGATGAATAACAAGAAGCACATCATCGGTCTTGAGCAATTCAGGGACATCCTTCAAATTTGCCCTAAAGTCGGTAATAAGAAGTTTGTAGACCCACCTCTTGAGACGGAGATCATCATCTTTCTAGCTAGCCTTGGACACTCCGGAGATATAAGGAAGCTCTCTGACGTGAATGTCAATAAACTGCATCAACCATGGAGATCATTTGCTGCTGTAATCACTATGTCTCTGCGGAAACCCATCATATGACAGTATCGTCTCTCTCAAGCTCAAATCTTGTGGGCATGTACAACAGAGAGCGTTGAATATGCATATCTTCTGTGGAAAGACTATTTCAAGATTGAGACCAAAAGTTCGAAGAAGGGCAGTGCGATGTACTATCCTCGGTTCACCAAAATAGTCGTCAACTATGTGATGGAAAAAGATCCTTCAATTCCGAGAAGAAACAAGGTCAATTGGCACTACGCCAGAGATGATCCAATGTTTACACTATCAATGTTATATCAGAATGAAGTAACTCAGTTGGACGGGGCTATTTGCAGTGGCATTAACCAACGAGGGACATCCGCAATTCAGAATCCTACAAAGGAGTATTACGCTATGGCTCAGGAACTGTTCCTCCTAAACAAAGTAAGCAAGAAGAAATGTTAATACTATACAATCCCTAAACGGAAGCCTGCCATCTGCCCCCAAGAAAACAGAAAGACAGGAACAGGAAAACAAATGACTTCAGAGCTGGAGATATATCTAAGGCAGTCTTGACAGCGTGCTGAACAACTTAAAATAGTCATCAAAGAAGCGTCAGAAAACTCATAGCTCTCATGCTAGTGGTTCTGGAGCAGATGAAGGAACTTGGTGTTACACCAAGGGTTCCTCGTGCTCTGATATGATTCAGATGATGATATATCTTGGAAGTCAAGCGACGATGATCAAGATGATGAGCAAGATCAAGAAGATGATGATGCTCGTGACGATGATAAGAAAGCTGAAGATGATGATGATGAAGAAATGACTGAATCAGATAATGATGGTGATGATTTTGTACATCCTAAGCTCACGACTCATGAGGATGAAATAATACATGAACAGGAATAAAATGATGAAGATGATTCTAGTATTCATCATCAGTGAGGATGATGTGACAATGACGGTGAAGGAGCGAAGTTGCAGTGCGAAGTCAGGTGAAGATGCTACAGATGCAAAGGATCAAGGAAATGAGGCAGTCAAAGATTCCAATACCGATCTTGATGGAAGAGATAAAGTACTGACAGATGTTGAAGACACTCATGTGACCCTAACTCCGGTTAATCCTGATGGTCAACAACAGAGCTCGTCTGTATCCTCTGGATTCGTATCCAACATGCTGAACCCAAATCAAGATACTGGTGTTGATGATATTTTTCGACAACATACTGAAGCCACTTCTCTCATTGATACTAATGTAACAGCCATTCGGGTGCCATCCTTCACTCGCCCTCCTACACAGCATCCTATCGTCATTCAACCACAACACTACCAATTATGCACCGGCAACACTACAAGCTCCTTACTACAAAAATCTCCCAATTGCCTCGTTGTTTGGCTTTGACAATAGACTGAAAGCACTAGAAGACAACTTTTCCGAATTCAGGCAAACCAATCAATATGCTGAAGCGCTCTCCTCTATTCCTAGCACTGTTGATCAGTATCTGGCGCATAAAATGCAGGAAGCAGTGGACGTTGCAGTCCAATTGAAGTATGACAAAATTCGAGAAGAGTCTTCTACTGCAAATCAACAATTCCTTGAGACAATTGATGACGGAATGAAGAAAATCATCAAGGAACATGTCAAAAAGGAAGTCTCCAAAATTATTCCTAAAGTGGAGAAGTTCGTAAACGATCGACTCGAGTCTGAAGTTCTGGTGCGATCATCAAAGGAAGCCAACTCATCTCATGCTGTAGCTGCAAATCTCTCAGAATTAGAGCTGAAAAAGATCCTAATTGACAAGATGGAAACTAACAATTCTATCAACAGGTCAGACATTCAGAGACAGCTCTATAAGGACTTAGTTGAGGCGTATGAAGCTGACAAGATCTTGTTAGATACATATGGCGATACAGTCACAATTAAAAGACCTAGAGATGGGGCAGATGATGATGAAGAACCCTCCGCTGGAACAGACCGGGGGTCCAAAAGAAGACGGTCAGGAAAGGAACCCGCTTCTACCAGTGCTCCAAGTGCAACGACAACCAAGACAGCAGGAACGACTACCGGTACAGGATCTAAGACTCACACGATATCTGCTAGCCAATCTGCTCCGGTAGGGGAAGCTATGCAATCTACAGACTAGGAGTTCGAAACAGGTGTCCAAGATGAACAAGAAGAAGAAGAGGTCCAACATCTTCCTGATTGGTTTCAACAACCTACCAGACTACCTTCTCCTGATCATGCATGGAATAAGACTGTTCCTGCCGTTCAAGAAACTGTCCAACCTTGGTTAAGCAACCTGGCACAACAAGACCCTCGAGAGTCGTTTGATGAACTAACCGATTCTACATTTGACTTCTCCGCTTTTGTGCTGAACCGGCTAAATGTTCAAACTCTAACACCTGAATTGCTAGCTGGTCCAACATTCGAGCTGATGAAAGGCACTTGCAAGAGTTTGACTGAATTGGAATATTTTTGTGAGGAGGTCTACAAAGCCACAACCGAGAAATTAGACTGGATCAACCCTGAAGGTCGCCAATATCCGCATGATCTGCGACAGCCACTACCGTTAATTCCAAATTCTCAAGGTCGTCGTGTCATACCATTTAATCACTTCATCAATAACGACCTGGAATATCTACGTGGTGGTGTGTCAAGCCGAAAGTACTCTACTTCGGTAACGAAGACTCAGGCTGCAGATTACGGACATATCAAATGGATAGAAGACTTAGTGCCTAACTCGATGTGGAGTCAAACGATCGTCAAATACGACAAATTCGCCCTCTGGGGTATCTCGCATTGGGGCAAGAAGCGCCGACAGTTCTATGCATTTGCAACCTTAAGGGAATCAGCTCGGGACGTCTATTCAAAAAGACGGATAATTGCTGTCACAAAGGTTGAAATTGTCGAATGGCATGATTATAAGCATCTTGATTGGATTACAGTACGAAGGGATGATGATGCTCTCTACAAGTTCAAAGAAGGCGACTTACACAGACTAAGGATCCAAGACATTGAAGATATGCTGCTTCTTCTTGTGCAAGGAAAAGTGACTAATCTAAGCGTTGAAGAACGTATTGCATTTAATGTCTCCTTACGTATGTTTACACGAAGAGTTGTCATCCAGCGACGTGTGGAAGATCTTCAACTGGGTGTTGAAAGTTATCAGAAGAAACTTAATCTCACCAAGCCCGACACGTACAGATCAAATCTGAGAAGACAAGACGCTTATACTCCATACTCCGACCCAAGAGGATTCATCTACGAGAATAAAGACAAGAAGAACCGATTGATGCGCATTGACGAACTCCACAAGTTCAGCGATGGTACTCTAGATGACGTTCGGACTGTTCTTAATGATCGCCTCAAGGGAATAAGAATGGAGTACTTGCCAGAGACCTTTTGGAGCCAACGTGACAAGGCAAACGCGAGAGCCATGATCCAGGCGATTGACAAGAGGCTAAAGACAAGGAGGATAATGAGGAGTTTGGAGAAATTTGTCGTGGAACGACCTTACGGGGGGGGGTGAACCTACTCTTCTACAACGGACCATAATCATTTATCATATGATGTTCTCATCTTAAAAAGGTAACTATCCTCGTAAACAACACTACTTGTGAATATGTACATTATTAGTGTAGACTTATTGGTGAATTATAAGATGTGCTCGAGTACAAATTTTTCAAGAATTTCTCAGAAAATTCAAAATTTTCAAATAATTGTACTCGGCATCATCTTATAAACCCTCAAAAATTGAGGGGGAGCAATAACATGTTCCACTCTGTTATCATATCTCATTTTGTCCCTGAACGGTTAATCATTGATATCCAAAATATCAAGGGATAACATTTTGGATAAGGAGAAAATGTGATTAACCCTGACTTAAAAAAAAAAAAATAAATATTGACAGAAGTGATCAAATAAAATAGACTCAATGCACTCCATACCTAGCATGTACTACGATAACAATGCACATGTTAAGGGGGAGCTTTTTTAGTGATGATGAAAACTCTCAAAGTGTAAATGTTTTGATATTTATATCAAACACTTTGATAGAAGATTTCAATGTTTTTGGAAGGATTGGTGATGAAAACCCAAAAGACTGACCATAGTTCTCTAAAATCCTTGATGTTATAAGGCCTGTTAGGCTAGGTTTTCAGATCCCATGAACCAGCCCAAACCGGGGTAATCTACCAGGATATCCACTAGTTAGTGTAGAAGACCTTAGGTTATGATTAAAAAGGAGAAAAGTGAGAAAAGGGAATAATGCCACTGAACGGAGCTCACACTGGAACAAACCCAACAAGGTGGTTAGCTATGAAGTCTCGGCATGCATTGAAGGGTTTGAAGAATGAAAAAGAAAGTAAGTATAAAGGGTGAAAATCAAGAAGCCCTCCATCACTTAGGCAGAATCCGGTCAATACATATGCACTGAGGGGTCAGAAACACTCATGTTTGTCTGACATATGAAGACAGTCATGGACCCAGGTGACGCATGCACAACCTCCTCCCAGCTACTCAAAGTCAGAACGACTTCGGAAGTTGTTCTTCAAAACTCACGAGATTACACCCATTTCCTATTGACTGTTCCTCACTCCGCGTTAGTTGATATTGAAAGGAGGCACTCAGCTCAGCCTACCGATCACAAAATCAAAGTGCAACTATTGAGTCTAGAGCCAGAAAGAGATCATCCCATAAATCTCATTAGGACCACTTTGCCAAAAAAAAAAAAAAAATTTTTTTTTCTTCTTGCTAAATCACACAATGTAATTACAAGACATGTTTAAATTCCCATCGCATAATCCTTGTGAATTTGCAGAACATCAGAGTGAATTCGTTTATTTTTTTTTATCACAATGAAATGGAAATCCTGCTTGAGTCAACATCATACAATCTCATGGTAGTAACTGTGCGATTCTTTAGAATCAAACGTGTGAAACTGGAAAATGAAACGATGTGCGATTCATAAGACAATCAAACTTGTTTCCCAGGAAATGGATTCAACGGTTTTGTTAATGAATTTTTGATATGATAAACACTCTCGGTGGTGTCGCAAAAACAATTTTTGTAAGTGATACACCGATTGATTTTTCAAATCACTTTTCGTATAGCAATCGGTGTAGAAAGTAACTCCACTGGTTCACTCTTATCGTGCTGCTCTGCTTAAACGTTTTCCGATAATGAGAACATCGGAGTACATGAATCTAATACTTATGTGTTAGAAAGATTCAATACTACAGCTGGAAATCCTGTCCAAAAGATTCTTCTCAAATTGAATCCTATCTGATTCACAGGTCAATCCTCATGATTCGAAGGGTTGCTCCAACCAAACCTGGTCGAATGACAAAGCACATTCCGTCCCTCCGCTTTTATTGCTAATTGTTTTTATGCATGCCTATGTAAAATGGTGGTGAGGTTCCAGATTCCAGCTGGCACACAATATCCATAACCACATGCTCTACCCGATCCGACAAACGTAAAAGTTCATCATGAGAAGCTCAAGTACATGTTTCAAGAGCTTCCGCTAATCCTTATACCACACATCTTCTAGAAGTATCAAAGTGGTTATAGTTTAAAGAATTCAAGAAGATTGCAACATTAAAGCTTTCAAGAATGGTATGAGCAGCCGGTCCAGAAGTCACAAGTCCACAAGGGTGGCAAAGTTTTCAAGTTGGCATAGAGATTAGCCTTGGTTGATGATCTCAAGATGCTCAAGATCACATGTCAAATACAAAGTTCAGAGAACAAGCTCAAACCAAGAAGTCAATGACACAACAACATATTCACAAGAGAAATCAAAGGTACGAGCTAAAGACTAGGAAAAAGCATAGTATGCTAGGTTTAAAGTTGAGAAATTGAGTGACCTCCCTTATGGGGAGATTGTTGGAAACACGAAAAAGTGGTCGGTCACTTCCAAAGTTGTAACAATTCTAGCTCGAGATATATAAGGATTAGATTAGTAATCTAGTCCGGCCCAAGGTCCATGGGTGGCCCAACTCCAGCCCATGGGCCGGCCATGGTAGTATTTATACACCCTCTCCTAGTCTTGGAGAGGGTTGGTTGTTCATTTGTTATTCATTCATTTTCCATACATTCCATAATACACATTCATCCATTCCATCCAAGTTTCTCTAACAATCCAACCCACATCTCACTTATTGTTCTTGGTTGATTCATTAGATTACTAGTATTCTTCAGACGTTTTTGGAAAAATTTAGTTATCATTCATTATAATCAGAGTTTTTACAAAATGCAGGTCCCAAAATCTAAAACATTATGTTTGAATGATAACAGTTCAACCATCTTTGAGTCCATGCCACTCCGTGCCGCAACTTGCTCAATTATCTAAGATAAACATGCTAAAAAGTCAACACAAAGGTTGAGTGAAATTCATAGGTTTGATAAACAGTTTGAATACAAGTCATAGTGTAATAATTTTTTAAACACAATTATTATGATATTGTTATTATACACCCGTTATTATTAATAATTGCAACGAATACAATTATCATAGTAAAAGTGTATTACCCCGTTATTTCCTTATTTGGTCTGTTTGGTCTTGTCTGGTATAGTATAGTCTGGTCTAAGCTCATATATTAACATATTAACATCCAAAGTCAATTTAACGACTCGAAGTCAAATTTAACGACTTGAAGTCAAATTTAACGACTTGTAGAATTTATAATACTAACATATTAACATCCAAAGTCAATTTAATGACTCGAGACGATCGAACTAACCGTTCGAACGAGACGATCGAACTAGTCATTCGAACTAGAGGACCGAACCAGTGAAAATTTAATTCAAACTTAACAAACTCAATTTTAAATTATACGGTTATTTCGTTGACTTGTAAAATCCCGTGAAACAAACACTTGTCTTCCCGGTTTTGTCAAGAATCGTAAAATCCCGTGTAGTTTAATTCAAGACTCATCAATCACGTCAAACACAATTCTTTCTAAACCTACCGACGATCAAAATGTAATCTATTTGATATCACAATGACGTCTCTTGTCTGATAAATCACTTCTCTCTGGAGGTGACAACCAACCACCGTGCTGAAAACATTGGTAATGATTCATGAAAAGCAAAATGAACTTTATATGATCATAGACCAGCATGGAAGAATGATACTTGCATCCTTTGAAAAAGGATCCACTGTTTGGAGCCTTCAATCACTGAGGATGGAGTAACAAGGCTAAAGAATATGTAAGCTAACCCAGCTGAAGCCCATTCAAGCAGACTGCGACATCAAAGCATTAATATCAGTCTCCAAGGCTACCAAACTGAAATCTATGCTTTAGTGATCAACATCGTGTAGCAAAAGGAACTTTGGAGAAAAATAAGAACTGTTGATGCAAGGAACACTTTGACCAAACAAGAACGTAGTAGCAAGTTGTATGATTAATTTGATAAGGTTTACCTACATGAAATGAGAGCCGTTGCATGTAGTATTACTTGAGGTTCACTTCTGTACTCAATTACATAACATTTACAAGATGCCTTTAGAGCAGTATTCAAGTGAACCCAGTACTTACACACTCTTCCTTGACGAATGGAGCAAATTTTGTCCAACAGATGTTTAAACTGGTTAAGATTTGCAACACTACACAACGTTGACATCAAACTTCATCTCATCTGCAACCACATGAACACATGCAATTGAAGTTCGTTGATGCATGAACGCAACCCTGATCCTCTTGCTTTAGTTGCATCTCATCAGTTAACTCAGCCAGCTTATCAATCTCATCTACACCCTCACCAACAGTCTCTATCTCAACAGCACGTTTCACCATATCAGTCTTCTCAGTTTCTTACACCTTATCAACATCATCAATACTCAACACCTCTTTTAAGCACTTCCCCACAAATGATACACTCCACCGTTCACCCACAACCGTTAATATTCTCAACCAACCATCAATCCACAGCTGGAATATGCTCCCACAACCGATCATCCCCCCCCCCCCCCCCCCCGCAAGCAACAAACTAAGTTTTCCCAATCATACTCCAGCTTAGTTGTTTCCAGTTTTCCAGACGGGGGATGATCTGGTTTTGATGCAATTATCACATGGATGTCATTCTTGACTGCTGTTGTAACATTTCGGTATCCTACCACCACAAACCAGCTAAGGACTTCATTCATACCCTCGACAACAACTACCATCCTAAGATGGAAAATGACGGTATAACCTGTCAGGGGAGACACACTTCTTATGTGCTGGAACACAAGAAAATACACATCTGGTGCAAGTTGGTAGCAACACGGGAAAACCACACTTTATAAGTTTACAATGCAAAGGGGAGGTCATATGCAAAGCAGTGCACTAAGCCTAAGCGGAAAAGGGATGAGACAAGTTCAACGGATAAAGTGTTTTGTTGGTTCAGCTCAAGCAGGAGGACAAGCTTTTAACAGAGGAGAGATAGCATTTCGTGGCAATCCAGGACTCCCTGATGTTCAAAACTCACAAGATCAGTTCACCATCAAAATGCCGGCTTAGCAAGCCGATGATTCGGGATGCATATGACTCTGATTGTAGAACAAACTCATTTCACCAAAATTGCCCTCTCATGCCAATCTCTCAAAATGATAAATGCACCACTGAGGTACACAATCAAGATAAACTGAACTATGACTTATTCATCAAAGTGATATACATGACGTCTTTCTAAACATCTAATATGTGAGTCAGTCAAAACAGATATAATCAGTGATAGCAATATCATTCCTTATTCTCATATCTGAGTGAAACACAACAGAAACTGCTCAGAAATCTAACTCTTCGTATCAACAAGAGTCCTGAATATTGTCTATGTTTACCAAATAACTACCCAATGACGCATTGCAACTCTGTCAATTAAAGCATGGACTACCATCTTGACAGATAAAAGAAGATGTTAAGAGTTGAAAGAAAAACAAATGTTGAAAACAGTTTTTCAGGTTCAAATGAACAGTTTGCTGAGATTGCACATCTTAAGCAAAATCTTTTCGAACAAGGGCAAGAAAAGGATTCCTTAACTGAAAAACGTTTTCTGACTTAAAAAATATAAAAAAGTTGCAATTGAAGAAAACAAATTATTGAAAGAGAAATTGAGAGAAAAGAAAATAAAAGGAAAAGCGTTAGATAACAAGGAGACTGTGACCCACTCTGTTGACCCAAACATGGATAAGGATAACATGGAACCAATCACACCCAAATTGTTGAGAAAAAGGACTGCTCACTCTTCGTATATTAAGCATACCCAGGAAGAACATTAGGCCTTAGAATATAGTCAAACATGTAAAAGCAAATACCTCAAGATCCACTTTGAGTCTGCCTTTAGTATACCAAAGTCACTCAGGATTTTGCTTTCACAACATAAGTAGATCATGCCCTAGCATCAACAATTGTGGTTCTCAATTAATTGAGGTCATACCAAGGAAAAAGGACAAGCAGGTTAGGTTTGCCGAATCACTCACATCCAAAGAAAACACAAAATCAGCTTCGACTTCAAACGTAGTTTCTAACAAGCGTGTGTTGCATTCTACAGGAGTAAGACTTTCTACTAGTGCTAGCGGATCACAGCCTTCAGGCAATACCAAAAATGATAGGAATTCGCAACCACCAAGTAGTAATTCGAAGAATAAAGTAGAAGCTCACCAGTAATGATAAACTAGTTTGAATAAAACGAATGGTGCCTTGTTCATGTTAAGGTATCTCGGTGTTGCAGAATCTCAAGAAAACAAGATAATTTCTGAATTCCGTTGTCTGTGTTAACAGTAATGATTGCAGTCTCTTAGATAACTTGTGTGTTCTAATTCGTTGAATGATGTGAAATCTCGGGCTAAATCTAAGAAGCGTAAATCTAAAGAAAATAGCTGGAACCAACAGGAAAGGTTTCACTCAAAGGATATATTTGGGAACCTACTGGTCGACCTTCACAATAGTAGAAATGCTGCCCTTTAAACTAGGATTACCACTACTAATGAAGTGCCTTCCTAGGAAACCAATAGTCTAGACTCTGAATCACCCACACCTTGTACAATTGGTATATTCAAGAAACCTAGGAAGAATACAAATGATGATCTGTAGCAAACAAAGGGCTTTACAACCTATGTCGAACAAAAAGAACCCATAAATCCTAGTGGATCCACAAATACCAATATTCCATCTACTTTCTTTGAATGAACGCAGTTGCCAAATCGACCTCCTAGTACTTGGATTCGATGCTCGAGGGAGCACATACCGGGAGATCGCTCCAGCTCACCAATTTTCGTCAGTAAATTCTTGGGTACAGTTAAATTCGAAATGATCAAAGTTGCAAGCTAATGGGTTTGAGACTATCAGATGGGAATGTTACTATCTCAAGGGTTATATTATGTTGAAGGAACTGGTCATAATCTATTTTCTGTGGGACGACTTCGTATTTCCAATCTTGAAGTGGCTTTTCGTCAACACACCGTGCTTCATTCGCAATTTAGAAGTGTTGACTATTGACGGGATCTCGCGGGATAACCTTATACTCTCTCTCTTGGGAATCTATGGCAATCTTCTCCTCTTTGTCTATTGTCAAAGGCGTCTAAAACCAAGTCTTGGTTATGGCATCGTCGTCTTTCTCATTTGAACTTTGTTTCTATCAATCACTTGGCAAGACATGGACTTGTACGAGGTCTCCCAAAGCTCAGTTTGAAAAAGATCACTTATGTTCCGCATGTGCATGGCAAAAGTTCTAAAAAACCCTACAAACCCAAAATCTGAAGCACCAATCATGGGGGGGGGGGAAAGGGGGGGGAGGGGGGGGGGGGGGTGGGAAAAACTCTAACTTTGCATATGATCTATGATGGGCCAATAGCGTGTAGCAGTGGTTAGCGGAAAGAAATACATCCTCGTTATTGTTGATGACTCTCTACGAATTCCTTGGGTAAAATGCTGCATCAAAAGATGAAGCTCCAGTTTTTATATAAACTATTTTGAAGATGATCCAGAACGACTTTAACGGACGACCGTCCGACGCATCAAACAGATAATGGAACTGAATGTTAATCCAGACATTGCGTGAATATTATGAGAAGGTTTGGCATCTCTCATGAAACATCGTATGCACGCTCTCCACAGCAAAACGGCGTGTGAAAGACAAAATCGTAACGTTAGATTGAAGCAGCACGAACTATGTTAATTTATGCAAAAGCTCCTTTATTTCTATGGGCCGAAGCGGTTGCCACAGCCTGTTATACCCAAAATCGTTCCGTGATACGTCATCGTCACGCAAACACCATATGAGCCGTTTGCACAACAACCCCCCGATCTATCTTATCACATGTTTGTGCACTTGTTACCCAACTATGATATTGAGAGTTTGGGTACGTTGCAACCAAAGGCTGTATTGTATTTTTCCATTTGAATAGAGCTCCCACAAGAAAGCTTTTTTCGATTTACAACCGACGACCAGACGAATCATATGAAACATATTCCACGTTAATTTTGATGAGCTTGACCGGCGATGGCGCATCTGAACACAGCAGTCCGACCCTGCGCTTCATGAAATGACTCCTGTACAATCATTCAGGACTCGTGCCAAACCCTTCTCCTTTCCAACACCATTTGTACACCAACGAGATCTGACTGGGATTTGCTGTTATCAACCAATGTTTGCTGAGTTGCGCCAAATGTTTGATTACAAGCACCAGAAGTCATTGCTCTTATTCCTGAAGCAGTAGCACCTGAACATGCTGTATCAACTGGTTCACCTTCCTCAACTACAGTTGATCAAGATGCACCAACACCAAGTAACTCCTCTACACAACAAGAAACTCAAACTCCCATTCTTTCTCATGATGTTGAAGAAGATAATCATGATATTGAAGTTGCACACATGGGTAATGATCCGTACTTCGGAATTCCAATTCCTGAAGTGACTTCTGATCAATCTGCATCATCAGTCATTATTCATACAATTGTGCCTCCCGATCACCATGTTTCTGAACACAACAGCAAATGGACGAAGGATCACCCACTTGAGAATATAATCGGTGCTCTTGACAGACCAGTTTCCACACGACTCCAACTACATGAACAAGCCCTATTCTGTTACTATGATGCCTTCCTAACATCAGTTGAACCCAAGAACTACAAAGAAGCATTAACCCAAGCATGTTGGATTGAAGCTATGCAAGAGGAACTTCATGAATTTGAACGTCTGGAGGTTTGGGAACTTGTTCCTCCTCCTGACAAAGCATTTGTCATCTCTCTGAAGTGGATCTATAAGGTTAAACTTGATTGATAAGGAGGAATTCTGATAAATAAAGGTCTCGGTTTGTAGCTCATGGGTTATCGTCAAGAAGAGGTATGATTTGAGAGATCATATGCTCCGTTGCAAGATTAGAGGCTATTCGAATTTTTCTAGCATTTGCTGCTCATATGAACATGGTCATCTACCAAATGGATGTGAAGACTGCGTTTCTGAATGGTAATCTGCGAGAAGAAGTGTATGTTAGCCAGCCGGACGGATTTGTGGATCCAGACAAACCTAACCACGTGTACAAGCTTAAGAAAGCTCTTTATAGGGTTGAAGACAAGCTCCACGCGCGAGTATGATATGTTGTCTTCATTCCTGATATCCAATGACTTCTCCAAAGGCTCATGATCCAACTTGTTCATCCGAGAGAATGCAACGCTTAATTCTGGTACAAATCAAGGTCGGTGCTATTATCTTGCTGCCATCTACACCAGAATGTGTTGACCTATTTGCCTAAAATAATGTGTTCAAAATTCAAGATGTCATGATGGGAAAAAGCTCATTTTTCTTAGACTACAATTTCTCAAAGTCCCCAAAGCATCTTCATAAACCAATCTAAATATGCGCTTGAATCACTTAAAAAATAGGCTATAATCGTGTGACCCCAGTAGGATACGCCCATGTGGAGAAGTCCAAACTGGGATGAGGATAAAGAAAGGGAAAGCTGTAGATCCATCACATTATCGTGGTAAGATTGGCACCCTCCATCATCCTCACAGCCATAGACCTACCTACAATTTGCTATATGCATGTGTGCCCTATCAGGCTAGCCCTACCGAAAAGCCACCTAAATGCAGTAAAAAGGAATCTATCGGTATCTAAAAGACCGTTCATCGGGTCTTTGGGTATCTGAGATTCCTCCTTTGTACTACGCATTAATGCAGATGCGGATCAGCTGGTGTCAAGTACACGCCGTAGTTCTATCTGGCAGTAATTCAACTTTTTGGTAATAGACATTGTAATCCTGGGTCGTCTAAAAAGGCAGAAAAGCGCTGCGAATCCAGTACGGAAGCTGAATATATTGCCTAGTCCGGTTGTTGTGCTCATGTCCTTTGGATGAGATCAAACTTACGACTATGGCTTGATTCAATAAAATTCAATGTACTGTGAGAACAAAAGCGCAATCGGCCTTATGCGCAACCATGTTACATTCCAGATCCAAGCATATAGACATCCGGTTTCATTCACAAAAAGGGAACATGTTGAGATGGGGTGATCGAACTTTACTTAGACAACACGAATATCAGACTGGCCGGACATCTCACTAAAGCCCTTGGACGAGAAAGAATGAATTTCTTGATCAACAAGCTGGTAATGCGGAGTTTACGCCGATACTCTGAAACCAATTTGCAGATGAAATTGATGAATATGTGGTACCTATTCAAAATATCTGTATCATACGTAAATACTTAACTTCAGAAAAACTCAAAAAGAATTTCATTTTTATATTTTATAAAATAGAAAAACCAAAAAGATTTTCCCTATATAATCTTTTTTCAAAAAACCAATACAAAATTAAAAAAAATGAAAAATTCAAAAGAAGTTTAACAAATGGGCATGTCCTTCTGTAATCGATAAACATTTACGGTCTTAGAAATTAATTAACAATGATAACAAGTCTGTAAATGAAGTTCGAGCCAGAAGTAACAAATGTGTTCAAAACATGCCAAATGGCTTGCTATTTATTTTCAGATAGCAACCCGGTCCATCATTCTCTAAAAAGGTCAAGAATTTCAAAAGAACTCTTGCCTCTCAACGAAATTTATTCTCGGGCATGGTCTATCATTATGACCATGCAAGCTTGTGGATTACTAGCATCACAACCCTGCTTTTCAATATCCATAAGTGTACTTTCAGTGCATCTATAGTGATTAAATAAGAGAAATCTTTATTTAACTTGGTGTTTTGTTTTTGTCACACACAAAATCAATCCATCATCTGAAAATATTTTAAAATACATTTTTGTTTTGACTTCTCAAACAATGTCTACAGCTCTTTAAATAGAAAACGGGACATTGTTTGAGGGGGAGAGAATGTCAAATTTCTTCGTCATGATCAAATGAGCTCTAAAAAGGGAAAAAGAATTTTAACGATTATTTGTGCCTTATGTGTTAATTGCTTATGCCTTTAGGGTGCAGATTGCAAAAAATTAGGTCTATAGGTATGTGAGATAAAATATTTAGGACTATGTGTGCTAGCTGTTTATCTTGAGTATTCCTTATAAAACTTAATGTGCAAAATTTATAAGTTGTGTAAACATAGGGGGCCAAATATGTCTAAATTGAAATTCATTTTTTACACAGTATCAAACACAACCCGTCCCATTTTCATACACCTCACTGTTCACTCTAACTCACTCACACACTCAAACACACACTTGACCCTTTTCGATCGAATCATTAAACAACAAGTTTCTACTCCGTTTCAAATCTAAGGTATAACATCAATCTTGATTTTCATCTCCTAAACAACTCGAATCCCTTAAAGGATTGTGTGTTTTCGTCATTTTTGGATCATTACAGCCCTAATTATAAAATTAGGGTTCGTCAAATCAAAAGGTGGTGAAAACGTGTAATTGATTAAGGGCTTTTGTAGTTCTAGGCTTAATATATGTATAGGTTAACATGGCTTGATCATTTGTGGTGTTTTTAAATTGTATTCTTGCTAATTTTGTGTTCGAAAATATTGTGTAGAATGCGAAATAATGAAAAAACTTGATATGTTTTAAGTTTGAGAGTGTTATACTAGTTAAAGAGTTAAAGAAATCGATAATGCACAAATGTTAGACATCGATAAAGTAATAAAACATATGAATCGAACGAGTGTTGATCGAACGAGAGTGTCCATTTGTGTTGATCGAACGAGAGTTTTTATATTGATCGAACGAGTGGCTATACGTGTTGATCGAACGAGTGACCCTAAGTGTTGATCGAACGAGTGACCCTAAGTGTTGATCGAACGAGTGTGTTTATGTGTTGATCGAACGAGTGGACATAAGCGTTGATCGAACGAGTGACCATATGTGTTGATCGAACGAGTGGACATAAGCGTTGATCGAACGAGTGACCATAAGTGTTGATCGAACGAGTGCAAAATTTGTTGATTGGGAAAATGAAAAAGAAAAGAGGTGGCTATACGTGTTGATCGACAGTGACCTAAGTGTTATCGAACGATGACCCAAAGTGTATCGAACGAGTGTGGTTTCACAGTTTTATCGAACGAGTGACCCTAAGTGTTGATCGAACGATTGACCCTAAGTGTTGATCGAACGATGTGTTTATGTGTTTGATCGAAACGAGGTGGACATAAGCGTTGACGAACGAGGTGTGTTCATGTGTTGAACGTACGCATGTATGTAGTGTTGCTTAAACAAGATTGAACGAGTGATTTTTTTTTGGGGCGATCGAACGAGTGTTGCTTAACAGGGATCGAACGAGTGTTGCTTAGAGAGGATCGAACGAGAGCCATTTGACTTGATCGAATGGGTGTCTTACATTACGGATCGAACAAGCACATATTCTAAGGACCGAACGAGTGTTACTCTTTGAGGACCGAACGAGTAACAAAAAGACTTATCAACATTTAGAACCATATTTGACTTAATCACACTTAAGATCAAATTTTTTCTAACTAAGATTAAAATTCAACAAATCCTTAGTATAAATAACAGTGATACGTTGACATAACCAGGTTAACTATATTCACTTAATTGTTAGGATAGGTCCTTGTCTTACACGCCATGTGTCTGTTCTAAGTAGATTGATACTTCAGAAGTGCTAAAAGTCTTAAAGGTTATCATGAATGAATGATTGTGTGTCCTTATAAACTGTACTCACTCTTTCTTAAACAGAATTATGGCACTCTCGATAGCAGATCAGATTGCTTTGGATGACGCATTGGTGGCTCCTGCTGACCGACTCAAGATTGGTAAATGCAATCTTCGCTTGAGTTCGGATATTACATCCAAGGAAGCAACCCTTCAAGTGGTCTATGATGTGCTAAAGCTCACTCCGTTCTACAAACATCCAAGTCACTGCTGATACTCCAGAATCTATAAGCAGGAATTCTGCTTCTGCTATGTTCACATCGATCGGTCCGATTCAAATTGAAGAACAAGAACACATCATCGTCCTGAGCAATTCAGACAGCGTAATTGCCCTAAAGTCTAATAAGAAGTTTGTAGACCACCTCTTGAACGGAGATCATAATCTTTTCTAGCTAGCCTTGGACACTCCGGAGATATAAGGAAGCTCTCTGACGTGAATGTCAATAAACTGCATCAACCATGGAGATCATTTGCTGCTGTAATCAACAAATGTCTCTGCGGAACTCCATCATATGACAGTCTTCGTCTCTCTCAAGCTCAAATCTTGTGGGGTATGTACAACCAGAAGAACGTTGACTATGCAATCTTCTTGGAGACTTCATTTTCAAGATTGAGACCAAAAGTTCGAAGAAGGGCAGTGCGATGTACTATCCTCGGTTCACCAAGTTAGTCGTCAACTATGTGATGGAAAAAGATCCTTCAATCCCTAGAAGAAACAAGGTCAATTGGCACTATGCCAGAGATGACCCAATGTTTTCTACAATCAATGTTATATCAAGGAATGAAGCCACTCAGTTGTACGGGGCTATCTTGCCAGTGGCATTAACCAACCGAGGACATTCCGCAACTTAGAATCCTACAAAGAGTATACGTATGGCTTCAGGAACAAGTCCTCTAAGACAAAAAGAAGCAAGAAGAAAGCAATACAGAGCAATCCCCAAATGGGAAGCCTTCCACTGCCCCCAAGCACCAGAAGGTCCTAACAGAGAAAACAAAAAACTTCAGAGCTTGATAATATATCTGATGAGAACTGAATAGAACTGAACAACTAAAATAAGTCATCACAAGAGCCGTCACGATACTCATAGCTCACATGCTAGTGGTTCTGGAGCAATGACGGAACTGTTTACCCCAGGTCCCGAAGCTCCTGATTAGATTCATATGATGATATAATCTTGAAGTCCAAGCGACCGATGATCAAGAATGGACAAAATCAAGATGAGGAATGCTGCAGAAAACATGAAGTTCATGAGACTACCTCAGGAGAGAAGCAGATGAAGAGGAACAATGACAGATGATGAGAAATGTCAAGAAGATATGAGCTAGTGACATGATAAGAAAGCTGAAGACGATTATGATGAAAGAAATGACTGAAAACAGATAATGATGGTTATGATTTTGGTACAGTCTAAGCTCACACTCATGATGATGAAATAATACATGAAAAGGATACTGATGAAGATGATTCTAGTATTTCATCATCAGATGAGGATGATAGTGACAATGACGTTGAAGGAGCGAAGGTTGCAGGTGCGAAGTCAAGTGAAGATGCTACAGATGCAAAGGATCAAGTGAAAATGAGGCAGTCAAGAATCCATACCGATCTTGATGGAAGAGATAAAGTAATGACAGATGTTGAAGACACTCATGTGACCCTAACCTCCGTTATCCTGATGGTCAACAACAGAGTTTCGTTGATCCTCTGGATTTCGTACCAACATTGCTGAAACCCAAATCAAAGATACTGGTGTTGATGCTATTTTTCGACAACATACTGAAGCACTTCACTCATGTTACTCATTTAACAGCCATCCGTGAGCCATCCTTCACTCCGTCCCTCCAACACCGCAATCCTATCGTCCATTCAATCCACAACAACTACCAATTATGACACCGGCAACCACTACAAGCTCCTTGCTAGAAAATCTTCCAAACTTTGCCTCGTTGTTTGGCTTTGATCATAGACTGAAAGCGTTAGAAGACAATTTCTCAGAATTCAGGCAAACCAATCAATATGCTGACGCGCTCTCCTCCATTCCTGGCACTGTTGATCAATATCTAGCAAATAAGATGCAGGAAGCAGTGGACGTTGCAGTCCAATTGAAGTATGACAATTTCAGAGAGTCTTACTTCTGCAAATCATCAATTTCTTGACTCAATTGATGAATTGAATGAGAAAACCAATCAAAACCAATCAAAAAGGAAGTTCTCCAAAAGTTATTCCAAAATCGAGATTAGTAATCGATCCACTCGAGTCTGAAGTTTCTTTTGCGATCATCAAGGAAGCCAACACATCTTAAGCTGTAGCTGCAAATCTTTCCGAACTAGAGGCTGAAAAAAGATCCTAATTGACAAAATGGAAGCTAACAACATACCTATCAACAAATTCTGTATACAAAAGGCAGCTTTAACCAGTCATTAGTTGATTCATATGAAGGCCGACAAATCTAGTTAGATACAAAATGGGCGATAAGTCATCATCAAAAAGAACTAAGAAAGATTGGTTGGCAGATGATGATCAAAAAAACCCTCCGATGGAACAGACCGAGGGTCCAAGAGAAGAAGGTCAGGAAAGGAACCTCCTCACCAGTGCTCCAAGTTAACGACAACAAAGGACAGCAGACCAGACTACCTATACTGATGTCTTCAGAAAGACCTGCAGACCAGGAGTATGAAACAGGTGTCCAAGATTGAACAAGCAGAAGAAGAGTCCAAATCTTCCTGATTGTTCAAAAACCACGAACTACCTTCTCCTGATCATCATGAGAATACGCATTCTCTGTTCATGAAACGTCCTAACCTTGTTTAAGCAGTCTGCACAACAAGACCCTCGAAGTCGTTTGATGAACTAACCGATTCAACATTTGACTCTCCCTCTTTGTGCTAAACGGCTAAATGTTCAAACTCTAACCCAGAACTGCTAGCGGGTCCAACATTTAGCTGATGAAAGGCACTTGCAAAGTTGGACTGAACTGGATAATTTTGAGAGGAGGTCTACAAACCACAACTTAAAAATTAACTGGATTACAACCCTTGAAGGTCATCAATAACTCGCATGATCTGCACAGCCACACTCGTTAGTCCAATTCTCAGGGTCCGTCGTGTTCATCACCATTTCATCATTTCATCATAACGACCTGGAATCTCGACGTGGTGGTGTGTCAAGCCGAAAAGTACTCTACGATCAGTAACGAAGACAAAGCTGCAGATTACGACATATCAAATGATAGAAGACTTGGTGCCTAACTCAATGATGGAGTCAAACATAGCCAAATACGACAGATCTGCCTATGGGGAATCTCCATTGGGGCAAAAAGCGACGACAGTTCTAGGCAATTCAACTTCAAGGGAATCACTTGAGATGTCTATTCAAAAAGACGGATAATTGCTGTCACAAAGGTTGAAATTGTCGAATGGCATGATTATAAGCATCTTGATTGGATAACAGTACGAAGGGATGATGATGCTCTATACACGTTCAAGAGAAGGCGACTTACCACAGACAAAGGATCCATGACATGAAGATATGCTGGCTTCGTCATGTGCAAGGAAAAGTGACTAATCTAAGCGTGAAGAACGTATGCAATTAATGTCTCCTTACGTATGTTTATACGAAGAGTTATTCATCCAGATTGACTACGTGTGGAAGATCTTCACTAGTGTTGAAAGTATCCAGAAAGAAACTTAATCTCACCAAGCCCGACACTACAGATCTAATCGGAAAGACAAGACGCTACACGCCAGACTCCCCCCAAGAGATTCATTTACGAGAATAAAGATAAAGAAACCGATTGATCTCCTCCCCACATTGATCGAACTCCACAAGTTCAGCGATGGTACTCTAGATTACGTTCGGACTGTTCTAATGACGCCTCCAAGGGAAAAGATAGTATTTGCCAGAGACTTTTGGACCACGTGAGCAAGGTCAAACGCGAGAGCAGATCCAGGCAATTGATAAGTAGTCTAAAGACAAGAGGATAATTGAGGAGTTATTGGAGAAATTTTGTCCGTGGACGACTTATGGGAGGTGATCTACCTTCACAAAGGACCATATGATTTATCATAAATGTTCCATCTAAAAGGTCTATCCTCGTAAAAAAAACACACTTATGCTTGTGAAATATGCACATTATTAGTGAAACTTTATTTGGTGAATTTAAGAATGCACGAGTACAAATTTTTCAAGAATTTCTCAGTAAATTCAAAATTTTCAAATAATTGTACTCGGCATCATCTTATAAACCCTCAAACATGAAGGGGGAGCAATAACATGTTCCAATCTTTATTATGTCTCATTTTGTCCCCGAACGGTTAATCAATTGATATCCAAAATATCAAGGGGATTAACATATTGGATAAAGGGGAGAAAGTTATTACCCAGACTTAATAAATATTGACAGGAGTGATCAAATAAAATAGACCAATGCACTCCATACCTACATGCACTACGAGATAAACGATGCACATGTTAAGAGGGAGCTTTTAGTAAATGAAGAAACTCGTCAAGTGTAAATGTTTTTTGATAATTATATCAAACACTTTGATTGAAATTTTCAATGTTTTGGAAGGATTAGTGATGAAATTACTCAAAAGACTGACCATGTTCTTAAATTTATAGAAGTTATAAGGCGTAGGCTTAGGTTTTCAGATCCCATTGAACAGCAGAACCGGAGAGGGGGTTGGGATCTACCCAGGGATATCCACTAGTTAGTGTAGAAGTCCTTAGGTATGATTAAAAGGAGAAAAAGTAAGAAAAGGGAAAAATGCAGACTAAGAGAGAGCTAACACTGGAACAAACCCAACAAGGTGTTAGTTCATGGAAGTCCGGTATGCATGGAAGGGGTTGCAGAAATGAAAAAGAAAAGAAGGAAAAAAGGTGTGAAAATAAAGAAGCCCTCCATACAATTTAGGCAAAACCGGGTCAAACATATGCTGTCAAAACACTCCAGGTTGTCTGACATTGAAGCAGTCAGCCCCAGAACGCTATGCACAACGCCCTCCCAGCTACTCAAAGTCAGAAAGACGTTGTTTTCAAACTCACGGAGATACCTCATATTCTGTTGACTTTCTCACTCCGAGTTATTGATATTGAAAAGGAGGCACTCAGCTCCAGCCTCGATCACTAAAATCAAAGTGCCACTTATTGAGTCTATGAGCCAAAGAGATCATCCTTAAATCTCATTAGGACACTCGCCAAATTCTTCTTCCTAATATCACACAAAGTGGAATTACAGACATTTCAAAGGAGTCCTTCGCTTAATCTGTGATTTTTGCCAAACCATCAGAGTGAATTCATTCACATTGAAATGGAAACCTGCTGAGTCAACATCAACACAATCTCATGGTAGGTAAATTGGCCGATTCTTATGAATCAAACTTGTGACAACGAAAGAAACGATGGTGTGATTCTATAAGAGTCAAAACTTGTTCCAGGAAATGCTCAACGGTTGTTAATGAATTTTTGAAATGATACCACTCTCGTGATGTCACAAAAACAATTTTTGTAAGGGTTACACGATTGAGTTTCAATCAATTGTTCTATATCAATCGGTGAGATAGTAACCTCCACTGGTTCACTCTTATCGTGCTGTCTGCTGTTGGGACGTTCCGATATGAGAACATGCTGAGTACGATGATCTAATACTTATGTGTTTAGAAAGATTCAATACTTAGCTGGAAATCCTGTCAGAAATTCTATTCTCCAATTGAATCTATCTGATCAAGGTCAACCCTCACGATTCGAAGTTTCTCCTACCAAACTGGGCGAATGACAAAGCCATAATTCGCCCCCTGCTTTATTGCTAACTTATTTATGCAGGCAAGTAAATATGGTGATGGAGTTCCTTTTCCAGCCGGCTCACAAGATCCCATATCCACATGCTCATACCGACCGACAAACATAAAGTCATCATGAAAGCTCAATTTCCATGGTTTCAGACTTCCGCTACTCTGATACCACACATCTTTCTAGAAGTGTCAAGTGTATAAATGAGTTAAAGAATTTCAAGAAAGGATGCAACATCAAAGCTTTTCAGAATTGATGAGCATGTCGGTCCAAAAGTCGCAAGTCCACAAGGTGGCAAAGTTACAAGTTGGCGTAGAGATTATGCTTGGTTGATGATCTCAAAGAACAAGCTCAAACCAAGAAGTCAATGATCACTACAACATATTCACAAGAGAAAGACAAGAATACTACCTAAAGACTAAGATACAAGCATATGTATCTAGTTTTAAAGTTTGTAAATTTGGATGACCTCCCTTAGGGGGAGATTGTTGGAAACACTTAAAAGTGTCGGTCACTTCAAAGTTAAACAAGTCTTAGCTCGTAGTTAGTAAAGATAGATTAGTAAATCTAGTCCTCCCAAGCCCATGGTGCCCAACTCCACCAATGGGCCGGCCAATTAGTATTAACACCCTCTCCTTGTCTGAGAGGTGATGGTTGTAAATTGTATGGTTTTCACTTTGTTATTTGATTCCAACATTCCATAATACACACATCATCCATTCCATCCAAGTTTCTCTAACAATCCAACCCACAGTAAGTTACATGACATACTGAGATATTGACAATGCAAGTAACGTAATAAAGCGAAAAATTTCCCCGTATAATTGTGATAATAGTAAAATAGGCTGATGAAAATTCTTGGGTTGTTATAAACGTTATCAATTCCATAGGAGACAATGTGTAATTCCATATACTTTAGTAATCGTTTAGTTTTTGGTATCATTCGTTAAATCGGTTAGTTTACCTTAGATAAATAATTGCTCTTGTATTTATTATGCCATTTGAAGGCTAATACCTTTGGGTATTAGCCATTGTTATGAAGATCTGAATGTTTGGTATTTGTTTATCTTGATTTCTTGATTTATCGTTGTATGCTTGTTTATGTTTATCAATTTATACTTGTTTACGCGCTTTTGTATGCGACCTATCATTCAACTAGATCTAGTGAAGCGGATCAAGTAGATCTAGAGTCCGTGATAGCTCTCCATATAGTGATTTATACATCTAGAATTATAGTTACACAAATATTGTCCTTCTAAGTCTGTGTCTAGGATACGCTTCGGGCTTAACTAGTTAATTGGATATTGCCAATGGTTTATTGATCGTGTTGACTAGCAGGTGACCTAGATAATTCAACAAGTAACGTTCTGATTCCATTGGATAGTTAGACAAGTAGACTACTAGTGTATAAATTGCCATTAAGCGGTAAGTGGGTAAAGTCTCTATGAGCTAGAGTTTAACAAGATCACCATTGCTTTAATCCCTAAGATAGATTATAATCAGCAAATAAGGATGCTTTATGCGGATGCTTTAATTATGAAAAAATTAATATGTCTAGGTATTAGGATGATGTAACGCCTAAGTCTTAAGAATAATATGCCACCTCGAGAGAAGAAATCATTGCACTTAATAAATAAACCGACTTTCTAATCAGATTAATAATGGTTAATACAGTTTTCTTATATAAGGTTTGACCGCTCTTTTATCTTTTGTTAATTAGCTTGCGTGGGTAACAGTGCCTTGAATTGATTATAGTCACCAACCAAACCGTGTCAGTCTCTCAAGCTAAAAACCCCTTTTCCCGTTAGAATTAGGATTTAGACTGACATAGGTTTAACATAGGTTTAGAATTAACATAGAATAGATAAACAAGATATTAGTTAAATTGATAGATTTAACCTCGCTTCAAGTGTTCGACACCTTACTTACCACGAAACTACTACCGATCGGGACACTGCCCGTTAAAGTGTTGTTTTTGGTTTAGCCCGCAAAATATAAATTTAAAACTTGAATCAATAAAATATATACCACACAACGAAACATCAGACTCCTAGGAGAGATTATCTCAGATAATGGAAAACAGTTTCGGGATAATCCATTCAAAGATTGGTGCAAGAAACTATGTATCCGCCAACACTTTACTTCTGTTAAACATCCGCAAACCAATAGCTTGGTAGAAAGAGAAAATCGCAGTCTAGGAGAAGGAATAAAAGCAAGGATGGACGCAAGGAGCAAGAATTATGTTGGGATTAAAAGCTTCATAAGGTTGTTTGGAATTATTGTTGCTCTTATCAAAGTTAGTGTTGCTCAAGAAGAAAGGTTTGTGTTACTACTGCTAGCACAAAGATTGTAAAAAATATGCTAAGTAGTTAGTACTACCAGTATAAACTTAGTATTGCTAGTGTAACTTAGAACTGCTAGTATATGTTAGTACTGCTAGAGTAAAGTTAGTACTGCTAGAGTAAAGTTAGTACTGCTGGGGGAGAATGAAGAAAATATTATAAGTAGTTACTACTGCTTGTACATAGTTAATGCTGCTGGTGTATAAGTTACTGCTGCTAGTGTTCAGAGTTAATGTTGCTGGTACAAAGTTATAACTGCTGACAGAGTTACAACTGCTAATGGATAAAGACTTATTAAAGATAAAGATTACTTATATGATAAGTATGAGATATTTTTGTAAAATATACGTATAAGTTATTTGTTTAGAAGATCATGATAACTTAGGAAAATATTATAAGCCAGCTAGGACTCCTTAGTGTATAAAAGGAGGTCCTATGGCATAGAGTTAATAGTATCAATTCGTATCAAAGTTCATATAGTTTTTCATAGCTTCAAGGTTTTGTAACCCTAACACTATTAAGAGTGTTCGTATTATATTGAGGCTGAAAGTTTGATAAACTGTTTTGTTATTAATCTTGTTCATTACTGTTTCATTGAAATTCTTCTTAGTTTCATTGACTAGATTCTACATAGTCTTTGATATTTACAATCAAAGTTTCTATCTTAGTTGTTTTGAATTTATTCAATACAACTTAGTCTAACATAAGCTAAGGAATCCAAGATCCATTCAAGTAGGATCAACAAGTGGTATCAGAGCTTGTGAGAAGCTTTGAATAAGAAGAAACTTTACTACACACAAGGTTTACTTTTTCAAGAAGCAATGGATTCTCAAACTACTCAAACCATCAAGCTATCCATACTCCAACCTAGTGAGTATGATCTCTGAAAGATGAGGATGGAGCAGTACCTATAGTGGATTGATTACACTCTATGGGAGATCATAGAAAATGGTAATGCACCTATAGTAACAAAGACTGTTGATGGTAAGGAGACTGTTATCCCTCCTACAAGTGTTGAAAAGAAGGCACAAAGAAGCGCAGAGTTGAAGGCATGAAGTACTTTGTTGATGGACTTACCAAATGAGCATCAATTAAAGTTCAACTCATACAAGGATGCTAAAACACTGATGCAGGCTATTGAGAACAGATTTGGAGGTAATACTGCTACAAAGAAAACTTAGAAAAATCTTCTAAAGCAACAGTATGAAAACTTTGCTGCATCCAGCACATAGGTGATTGAGCAAACCTATGAAAGGCTTCAAAAGCTAATTAGTCAACTAGAGATGCATGGTGAAGTTATCCCTCATGAAGATATCAATCAGAAGTTCTTGAGAAGTCTATCACAAGAGTGGACTATGCATACCATTATGTGGAGGAACAAACTAGAGATTGAAACATTGAGTTTGGATGAACTCTTCAACAATCTGAAGTCTTATGAATCAGAGGTCAAGGGGACATCTAACTCAACCACAAACTCACACTATGTAGCTTTTCTGTCCTTAAGCAGCACTAACAATGCAACTAGAGCAGTTAATACTGCTTAGTGTGTTAATACTGCTAGCACTCAGTGTGCTGCTGATAGCTCAACAACTGTAAAAAATTTGAGTGATACTGTGACTTATTCCTTCTTTGCTAGCCAACCAAGTACTCCACAGCTTGATAATAAAAATCTACAACGAATCCATCCTAATGATCTAGAAGAGATAGACTTAAGGTGGAACATTGCTATGCTGACTATGAGGGCAAGAAGATTCCTGAAGAATACTGGAAAGAAGCTGGATATGGACAACAAAGAAAGAATTGGGTTTGACAAGTCCAAGGTGGAGTGTTTCAACTGCTACAAGAGAGGACACTTTGCAAAGGAGTGCAGGGCACCCAAGAATCAAGACAGTAGGAACAAGGAGCCTACAAGAAGGACTGTGCCAGTTGATAAAACTACTTCAAATGCCTTAGTGTCTCAGTGTGATGGCTTTGGCTATGATTGGAGTGACCAAGCAGAAGAAGGTCCAACCAATTTTTCTCTCATGGCTTATTCTTCAACAAGTTCAAGTTCTTCTAAAAACTCTAAGGTATCTAATGACTCAAATTGTTGTTCATCTTGTTTAGAATGTGTAAAAGATCTAATAGAACAAAATGAACAATTAGTTAAAGACTTAAGAATAGCTAGGATAAGTGTTGTCTCTTATAAAACAAGTTTAGAATCTGTAGAAGCTAGACTGTTAGTCTTTAAGAAAAATGAGTATGTGTATGAGGAAGATATAAAACTCTTAAAACGTGAAATTTATTTAAGAGATTTAGATATTGCAGAGCTTAAAAGGAAGTTAGGTGGCTACAAAAGAAAAAGATGAGGTTCAACTTACAGTACAAAAATTTGAAAATTCATCAAAAAGCATAAGTAAACTTCTAGACAGACAGATAATGGATAAGTGTAAAACAGGATTAGGGTATAATGATGTCCCATCTCCCTATACTGGGAATTTTATGCCACCAAAATCTAATTTAGTTTATCCTAGTCTAGATGATTTTGTGGAAGTGAATGAGTCTGTTAGTGAGTCTGTAGTTGAAAAGCCTGCTGTTGAGACTAATAAACCTAAGAATGCTAGGAAAGAAAATGGAGCTCTAATTATTGAGGATTAGGTATCTGAAAGTGAGGAAGAAGATGTGCCTAAGATTAAAATAGTTGAGATGTTTAATAAACCTAGTTTTACTAAGATAAACTTTGTTAAGTCTACTGAGCAAGTAAAATCTCCTAGGAAAATATCAGTTGATAGAAATAGGCAAAACACACCTAGTCCTAGAGGGAACAAGAGAAACTGGAACCAACAGATGTCTCAAAAATTAGGAAGTAATTTTGAGATGTTCAACAAAGCTTGTCATGTATGTGGTAGTTTTGATCATTTGAAGAATGATTGCAATAACTGGTATAATACTGAAAGATTTGCAAAACCAGTTTGGACCAATGTTCAAAGGGTGAACAAACAGAATTTCTCTAAATTAACTCACCCCAGTCCAAAAAGGAACATGATTCCAAGAACAATCTTAACTAGGTCTGGCCCAATTTCACTTAATACTGCTAGACCAGTTAATACTGTTCAATCAAGAACAGCAGTGAATAATGCAGGTCCCATGAAAAATGTTATTGATAATGCATATTCAACTGCTAGAAGGTCTTTTAACAATATTACAACGCTAATAATAGTATTTTCATAAAAGGTTAATACTGTTAAGGGAATAAGGGTTAATACTGCTAGGCCAAAAGCAGTTCTTAGTGCTGTTAAGGGAAACAAGGGAAATGCTGTTAAGGCCTCAACATGTTGGGTTTGGAGACCAAAGCATAAAGTTTTAGACCATGTCTCCAGAAATAATGGTGCATCAATGTCCTTTAAAAGATTTGACTTAATTGATGCAAAGGAGTCTAAGTAGTAATGGCTTGGGTCCCCAAAAGAAACTAATTTTCTTACCATTTTGTGCAGGGCAATCCACATCAAGATTTGAAGGATAAATGAGTGATTGACGGTGGATGCTCTAGGCACATGAAAAGAAACATATCATATCTTACTGATTATGAAGAAATTGATGGAGGATTTGTTGCCTTTGGAGGTAATTCTAAAGGAGGGAAAATTACTGGGAAAGGTAAAATAAAAACTAGTAAATTGGATTTTGAAGATGTGTATTTTGTAAAGGAACTAAAGTTTAACCTCTTCAGTGTCTCATAAATGTGTGACAAGAAGAATAGTGTTCTTTTTACTGACTTTCATTTTCCATTTTAATAAAACTTTGAAAATTAGAAAAAGCTCTCTCCTCATCATTATGGCTTATTCTTATTTTAAGATTCCCCGACCTCCCGAGATCATGAATAATGAAACCTCATAGGTCTCACTTGTCTCTTTGAAAAATCCACACCAGATGAATCTAATCTTTGGCATAAGAGGCTTGGGCATGTAAATTTCAAAACAATAAATAAATTGGTAAAGGGAAACCTTGTAAGAGGTTTACCTTCAAAACCTTTTGAAATTAATCAAACCTATGTTGCTTGTCAGAAGGGAAAGCAATACAGAGCTTCTTGTAAGACCAAAACAGTCAGTTTAATAAGCCAACCATTACAAATGTCGCACATAGATTTGTTTGGCCCAACATTTGTAAAGAGTTTAATGAAAAAGATGTACTACCTAGTTGTCATAGATGATTTTAGTATGTTTAGTTGGTTTTTCTTTTTAGCCACTAAGGATGAAACTAGTGAAATCCTTAAAACATTCATAACAGGCATACAAAATCTAATAGACCTTAAGGTGAAAGTGATTAGATGTGACAATGGGACTGAATTCAAGAATAGGGTCATGAATCAGTTCTGTGAAATGAAGGGTATTAAGATGGAATTTACTATCGTTAGGATTCAAAAACAAAATGGAGTAGCAGAAAGGAAAAATAGGACACTAATAGAGGTTGCTAGGACTATGCTAGCTGATTTAAAATTACCAACAACTTTATGGGCTGAAGTAGTTAATACTAGTTGTTATGTCCAAAATAGGGTGTTAGTTAGCAAGCCTCACAACAAGACCCCTTATGAACTTTTTCTAGGTAGAAAACTTGCCTTAAGTTTCATGAGACCATTTGGGTGTCCTGTTACAATCCTTAATACCATAGATTACCTAGGTAATTTTGATGGAAAGGCTGATGAAGGTTTTTTGTAGGATACTCTACTAATAGCAAAGCATTCAGAGTGTTCAACAGTAGAACTAGAATAGTAGAAGAGAACCTGCATGTTCAATTTAGTGAGAATACACTTAATATTGCAGGAAGTGGACCAAATTGGCTTTTTGATATAGATGCACTAACAAAGTCTATGAACTATAAGCCAGTTGTTGCAGGAAATCAATCTAATGGTAGTGCAGGTACAAAAGCATGTGATGATGCAGGTAAAGCTAGAATGGAGACAGTACTTGGAAAAGTTTACAAACTGCTACCAATGTGGCCTATTGATCCACTATTCTCTCAGAGTTCAAAGGATTCTCCTGATGATGGATTTAAACCATCAAGGGAAGAGGAAAAGAAGGATGCTGAAGATTCAGGGAATGAAGATAGTGAGGTTCCAAGTATAGAGGAGTCAAGAGTTAATCAAGAGAAGGATGCTAGTATTAATAGCACTAACACTATTAATACTGTTAGTCTAACTGTTAATGCTGCTGGCATAGAGGATAATGTTGTTGATGAAAATATAGTCTATGGATGTGCTGATGATCCAAATATGCCTGAATTGAAAGATATTGTTTATTCAGATGATGATGAAGATGTTGGTGCAGAGGCTAACATGAACAATTTAGATGCATTTATGCCTGTCAGTCCTATTCTAACTAAGAATTCACAAAGATCATCCAATTGAACAAATTATTGGAGATTTAAATTCAAGATCCATTCAAGTGGAATCAACAAGTGGTATCAAAGCATAGGACAAAGAGTGTATCATCACCTCAAACAAGAACAATGACAAAGAGTGTGACTGAACATGCTATGTTTAGTTCAGTACAACAGAGGACCAACCATAAAGACTTTCAGAATTGTCTGTTTGCATGTTTCTTATCACAAGAAGAGCCCAAGAAGGTAATCCAAGCATTAAAAGATATAAGCTAGATAGAAACTATGCAAGAGGAGCTTATGCACTTCAAGTTACAACAGGTTTAGACCTTGATGGATTTACCTAATGGAAAAAGGGCCATTGGTACTAAATGGGTGTACAAGAACAAGAAAGATGAAAGAGGTATTGTGATTAAGAATAAAGCAAGATTGGTTGCATAAGGATACACACAAGAAGAAGGAATAGACTATGATGAGGTTTTTGCTCTTGTTGCTATAATTGAAGCAATTAGGCTATTCTTAGCCTATGCCTCATTTAAAGACTTTGTGGTGTATCAGATGGATGTCAAGAGTGCTTTTCTTTATGGTAAGATTGAAAAGGAAGTCTATGTTTGTCAACCACCAGGATTTGAAGACCCAGACTTTCCTAACAGAGTATACAAAGTAGAAAAGGCACTTTATGGACTGCATCAAGCTCCTAGAGCTTGGTATGAAACCTTGTTAACTTATTTATTAGAAAATAGGTTTTAGAGAGGAAAGATAGATAAGAATTTATTTATCAGAAGGAATAAAGGTGATATTCTGTTAGTTCAAGTGTATGTAGATGATATTATTTTTGGCTCTACAAAGAAGTCATTATGCACTGAATTTAAGAAGGTGATGCATAAGAAGTTTCAAATGAGCTCTATAGGTGAACTCATATTCTTCCTAAGACTGCAAGTGAAGCAGAAGGAAGATGGGATTTTTATAAGTCAAGACAAGTATGTGAGTGAGATTTTGAAGAAATTTGGCTTTAGCGATGTCAAAACAGCAAGCACACCCATGGAAACCCATAAGCCTTTGCTCAAAGATGCAGATGGTAAAGATGTAGATGAACATTTGTATAGATCCATGATTAGATCATTGATGTATTTAACTTCTTTAAGGCCTGATATTATGTTTGCAGTATGTGCTTGTGCAAGATTCTAAGTCAGTCCTAAAAGTTCACATCTTCATGCTGTGAAAAGGATCTTTAGATTCTTAAAAGGTCAACCTAAATTAGGCCTTTGGTATCTCAAGGATTCACCTTTTGATTTGGTGGCATATACTGACAGTGACTATGCAGGAGCAAGCTTAGATAGGAAGTCTACAAGAGGAGGTTGTCAATTCCTAGGGTATAGATTGATTTCATGGCAATGCAAGAAGCAGACTGTGGTTGCTAATTCCACAACTGAAGTTGAGTATATAGCTGCTTGAAATTGTTGTGGACAGGTGCTTCGGATCCAAAATCAATTGTTGGATTATGGATATAACTTTATGCAGACTAAGATTCATATTGATAATGAGAGTACTATCTGCATAGTGAAGAACCATGTTTTTCACTCAAAGACAAAGCACATTGAGATTAGGCATCACTTTATCAGAGATTCTTATGAGAAGAAGCTTATTCAGATGATCAAGATTCACACAGATCCGAATGTTGCAGATTTGCTCACAAAAGCATTTGATGTTAGCAAATTTCAATATCTGATTGCAAGTATTGGAATGCTTAACCTCTAAAGTATTTATTGAGGGGAGGAAAATTGTGTTAATATGCAGTGGATTATACACAAATGATGATTGTAATGGCATGCAAAAGCTGCTAAGGATGGAAATTTGAGTTAGTGTTGGTAACTTCAAGTTTCTGCTGCTAAGTATAATTAGTGCTGCTAGTTATACTTAATACTGCTAAGTTAATACTGTTAGTTATACTTAATACTGTTAAGTATAATTAATACCGTGAGAATTGAGAGAATAAGTGAGAATAAAAACAGAAAGAGATATGTGTGAAAATAAAAACAGATAGAGTGAATTGGTGAGAAAAAGAATTAAGAGATATAATGAGCTGAAAAATAGAAAGAGAGATGTGTGAAAATAAAAATAGATAGAGTGAATTGGTGAGAAAAAGAATTGAGAGATATATTAAGCTGAAAATAGAAAGAGAGATGTGTGAAATAAAAACAGACAAAGAGAATTGTGAGCTAAAAGAATTGAGAGAAATCAAAAACAGACAGAGAGAATTATGAGCTAAAAAGAATTGAGAGAAATCAAAAACAGACAGAGAGAATTATGAGTAAAAAGAAATGAGAGACATCAAAAACAGACAGATAGATTTTATGAGCTAAAAGTTAATGCTGGTGATTCATAGTTAATGTTGCTAGGCATAAACTTACTGCTGCTTGGGAAAGTTAATGCTGCTAAGCATAAACTTACAATTGCTGGTGAAACTTAATGTTGTTAAGCATAACTTACTATCGATGAGTTACTACTGCTGGGTTACTTACTACTGTCAGTTGAAAGTTAATGCTGCTAGGCATAACTTACAACTGTTGGTGGACGTTAATGTTGTTGAGGGTAGTTTCATAAATACTTCGATTAAGAGTTTCAATCAATTTCAATCTTTTACATACTCTCTAATCATAAACCCTAACTCAATTTCATCATTTTTCATCAAAACCCAACACAATGTCGGATTTAAAGTTTGCTGATACTCACAATTTAGTCGCGTTTTTTAGAGAAACCAACTGAAAGTGCTGGGTTTGAGGAGATAGTTGATTTTCTGAATGCACACATTATCAAGTATGCTTTAACGATCAATCCCACTATATATACTTCGTGCATTGAGCAATTTTGGGCTACTGCAAAAGTGAAAACTATCAATGGAGAAGTCCAGTTACAAGCCCTAGTAGATAAGAAGAAGGTGATCATAACTGAATCCACTATAAGGATATATCTTCAACTAGAAGATGCTGAAGGTACTGAATGTCTACCCACTGCTACCATTTTTGAAGAACTAACAAGAATGGGGTATGAAAAACTTACTCAGAAGCTTACATTTTATAAAGCTTTCTTTTCACCTAAATGGAAATTTTTGATTCATACAATTTTGCAATGCCTAAGTGCTAAGACTACTGCATGGAACGAATTCAATAGCACTATAGCTTATGCAATTATCTGCTTAGCCACAAACCAAAAATTCAACTTTTCCAAGTATATCTTTGATAGTATGGTGAAGAATGTGGATAGTATGGTTAAATTCTAGATGTATCCAAGATTTGTACAACTATTTGTGAATCAACAACTTGGAGATATGTCACATCATAAAAAGATTTTTGTTACCCCCTCTCACACAAAGAAGATTTTTGCTAACATGAAGAAGGAAGGAAAAGGTTTTTCTAGAACAATCACACCTTTATTTCAATCATTGATGGTTCAAGCTCAGAAAGAAATGGGTGAAGGTTCAGCTAATCACATTGATCCCTATCACACACCTACTATTACTCAACCATCTACATCACAATCTCAAAAGAAACAACCTAGGAGGAAACAGAGGAAGGACACTAAAGTTTCTCAACCTAGTGGTCCTATAGAACATATGGCAGATGAGACTGAAAATGTGAAAAGTGTACCTACACATTCCAATGATCCACTACTCAGTGGTGAGGATAGTCTAAAACTCAATGAATTAATGTAACTTTGTACCACCTTACAAAAGAAGGTTCTTGATTTGGAGACTTCTAAGACCACTCATGCATTGGAGATTGAAAGCTTAAAAGGGAGGGTGAAGAAGCTTGAGAAGAAGCAAAGGTTAAGAACTCACAAGCTTAGAAGATTGTACAAGGTTGGTCTAAGTTCTAAAGTTATTTCCTCAGATGATAAAGCTAGTTTGGGTGATCAGGAGGATGCATCCAAACAAGGGAGGAAAATTCTTGATATTGATACTGATGAAGACATCACTCTGGATAGTACTCATTTTGATATTGATCCTGATATGTTTGAAGTGCATGATCTTCATGGTGATGAGGTGTTTGTAGAAACTGAAAAGCCTGTGGTTAATGTTGCTACAACCACAAGTACAATTCCAGTTAGTACTGCTACAACAACTGTTAATGAATTGACCTTGGCTCAGACTTTAATAGAGATCAAAGCTGCAAAACCCAAAGTCAGAGGGGTTATGTATCAAAGCCTTCACAGGACAAAGGCAAGGCAAAAATGACTGAGCCTAAGAAGCCTTTGAAGAAGAAGGATCAGATTATGTATGATCAAGAGGTTGCTTTAAATCTTCAAGCTCAATTACAAGCTAAATTAGAAGAAGAAAGGCTTGCAAGACAAAAGGAAGAATAAGACAACATAGCTTTAATTGAATCATGGGATAACACATAAGCAATGATGGATGCTGATAGGTTATTAGTTGAAAGATTACAAACAAGAGAGCAAGAAGAATTGACAGATGAAGAGAAGGCTAGATTGTTTGTAGAACTTTTAGAGAAGAGATAGAAACACTTTGCAGCATTAAGAGCTCAAGAAAATAGGAACAAGCCACCAACTAAAGCACAAAAGAAAAGTACAATGTCAACTTATCTAAAACACATGGCTGGTTACAAGCAGAGTCAATTGAAGAACAAGTCATTTGTAGAAATTTAGAAGTTATTTAATAAAGCCATGACAAGGGTAAACATGTTTATTGATATGGATACTGAGTTGGTGAGAGAAAGCTCAAAGAAAGATGAAGCAGAGATGGCACAAGAGAGTAGTTCTAAAAGAGCAGGTGATGAGCTAGAACAAGAAAAGGATAAGAAGCAAAAGATAGATGATGATCAAGAAGAAGCTAAGATGAAAGAGCTTATGGAAGTTGTTTCTGATGAAGAAGGTGTAGCAATTGATGTTATTCTTTTATCTACTTAACCTCCAAGCATTGTTGATTACTAGATCATTAAAGAAGGAAAGATTAGCATTTAACAAATTATAAGAGCTGATGGAAGTTCAAAGAGGTACTCAGTCGTTATTCATATGCTTAGAGACTTTGAGAAGGAAGATTTGGAAACTCTGTGGAAAATAGTTAAAGCTAGGCATGGGTATACAAGACCAGAAGAGGGCTATGAGAGAGTACTTTGGGGTGATCTAAAGACAATGTTTGAACATCATGTAGAAGATCTAGTGTGGAGGTATATACAAGGAAACAAAGTGACAGTTTGAAAGCTATTTGATTCACGTGGAGTACACTTTGTGAGGTTTTCAAATATGCATCTCTTTATGTTGGTAGAGAAAAGATAACCCCTTACAAAAGCTACAATCACAGAAATGCTCAATAAGAAGCTTCAAGCTGATCATTGGAATGAAATATGCTATCAACTTCTTAAGCTCATGACTAAGCAACTCAAGAATCAATGAAGTATTTGGAAGCATCCTCCTGGTGATGGTGAAGACTTTTAATGAAGAAACTTGATGATTTTGAAGATAAATATCAAGTTTAGGGGAGGATTGTTGGGATTAAAAGCTTCATAAGGCTGTTTGGAATTACTGCTGCTCTTATCAAAGTTAGTGTTGCTCAAGAAGAAAGGTTTGTGTTACTACTACTAGCACAAAGATTGTAAAAAATATGCCAAGTAGTTAGTACTGCTAGAGTAAAGTTAGTACTGCTAGAGTAAAGTTAGTACTGCTGGTGGAGAATGAAGAAAATATTCTAATTAGTTACTACTGCTTGTACACAGTTAATGTTGCCGGTGTATAAGTTACTGCTGCTAGTGTTCAGAGTTAATGCTGCTGGTACAAAGTTACAACTGCTGACAGAGTTACAACTGCTAATGGATAAAGATTGATTAAAGATAAAGATTACTTATGTGATACGTATGAGATATTTTTATAAAAGATACGTATAAGTTATTTGTTTAGAAGATCATGATAACTTAGGAAAATTTATGTGTGTTTTCCAAGCTTTAAATTTATAATACTAGAAATACCGATTTTACTAAAAACACAACACTCGGGAAGTATAACCGTTCGTGTATAGTATAGATTTAGGTAAGTCCAGGTCGTTCCACGGGAATTGAAGTTTTCACAGTTTGTAATTAAGGTGCTAAGGCTAAGATGATTGTCACGGATCAAATTAACCAAATCTTGCATATATCGGATATTATAACTAAAGCAATTAAAAGATGATTCAATCAAATGATTAAAGTATGTTTGTTTAGGCAATGATCACTTAGATAATGATGTGTATAGGATAGTGTTTATAAGTTTAGAAAATAGAGTTATCACAAGTTATAAATCCTTTCGGCCTTTAAATATAACTAGTGATTATATCGATTAATAACAACAAATCTTTTCGGCCTTTATAAGTTATTATAACCAATATATTAAGTGGAATGATTAAACACATATATAAAAGAACCCTTTCGGCCTATATTCTTGTATAAAATATGTTTTACTAATTCAATAAACACATATCCAAACGCTCCATATCCAAGATCACATTATGCCCAAACAAACATAAGATTACTACTCCATAATCAAAGTAACAAAACGCATAGCATTCATCATGGATTCAATAAGTATTATATTCAAAAGAGTAACAAGATTCATACCAATTCCAAGAGCAAAGTATGGTGATTTCACAAGAATTTCCCAAGAATACTTTATTATAGTCAAAGCAAAATCCAGAAACTATGAACAATTCCGTCACAATTGCTTATAGATTCGAAATAACACTAAAACTATGCCTCTTTGATGGATCAAAACCTAAGAACAATAATGAACTTCAACCAAGACTATCCAACTTCTTTAAGAACTTTGATTATAACGGTGGCGGTCGATGGTGGTGATGGCGGTTGAAGGGTGGTGATGGTGGTTTGAAGGGTAGTTTGGATCAAAGGTTTTTCAAGCCTTTATCCTCTGAAATACCTTTCCTAAGTGTTCCACACTAAGTGGGATGATTTGTGTTGGATGTGTTGGAATGCAAAAATCGTCCTCTATTTATAGGCTAAAATTTAGGAAAAGTGCACCGGTTTTAGAATTAAGTGCGGCGCACTTGAGGAGTTAATGTGATGGTCATTTAATGTTTTAACTGGAAATGCGGCGTACTTACAAATAAGTGTGGCGGTTTTGGTGAGTTAATGCAGGTGAATTTATTAGACTTTAATTCTTCTGATTTCGGGAAAAGTACGGCGCACAAAGATATAAGTGCGTCAGTTTTAGAGGCTTCATAGGAAAGTGCGGCGATCTTTGTAGAAAGTGCGGCGAACTTCTTGAACTGTAAAATAGAAATCTTTCTTTTCTTGTATTCGCCTTCCAAAGTGTGTAGATCTTTGAGCTTGAGTCTTTAGAGTCTTCAAGTGAACCTATAAGCAATTCAAGCTTAATTAAATACCAAAAGTTCATGAGAAATGATAAAATAAACACAAATAACACCATAGAAATATGTATAATTTAGGCGTTATCAAAAATATTATAAGCCAGCTAGGACTCCTTGGTGTATAAAAGGAGGTCCTAGGGCATAGAGTTAATGGTATCAAATCGTATCAAAGTTCATATAGTTTTTCATAGCTTCAAGGTTTTGTAACCCTAACACTATTAAGAGTGTTCGTATTATATTGAGGCTGGAAGTTTGGTAAACTATTTTATTATTAATCTTGTTCATTACTGTTTCATTGAAATTCTTCTTAGTATCATTGGCTAGATTCCGCATAGTCTTTGATATTTACAATCAAAGTTTCTATCTTTGTTGTTTTGAATTTATTCAATACAACTTAGCCTTACATAAGCTAAGGAATTCAAGATCCATTCAAGTGGGATCAACAAATTGGATGGAAGAGCTCTATCATGTTCTATGGGCACACCGTACCATGATAAAATCTAGCAACGGAGACACTCCATTCTCATTAACATACGAAACGGAAGCGGTTATCCCAGCAGAAATCGGCATGCCCACACTGAGAACAGCAGAAGTGGACCTAGTGCAAAACAATGAAGCTTTGGAAATCAACCTCGACCTCTTGGAAGAAAAAAGAGAGCAAGCAGCAATACGTGAGGCAAAGAGCAAAGCAAAAATGGAAAAGTACTATTACTCCAAAGTTTAAAGTACAACTTTCAAACAGGGAGACCTTGTGTACCGTAACAACGATGCAAGCCGTGTAGAAGACACAGGGAAGCTAGGCCCCAAATGGGAAGGACTGTACGAAGTTACAGAAGCACTTGGAAAAGGCGCATACAAGTTAATAGATCGTGACAAAAAGTAGCTCCCGCGGACTTGGAATGTCAGCAACCTCAAGAAGTGTTACATTCACAAAATGTAAGCAACTCACATATGCAGATTCTGCAGTAGGTAATGCATTTCAATCTATATTATTTATCCATTGCAATGTCTTTTAAAATTTTAATAAAATTGGAGACTAGCTACCTTCACCGGCTTATTTTTAAAAAAATATTTGTTTTTTACTTTGCAAAGTTATTTTCTATTTGATTAAGATGCGCACGCAATAGGGCATGACCTAATAAATGTTATTCCGTATAACAACAGGATGAGTAACCTGTAAATTCACTCAAACATGCATAAGAGGTATTGCAAACCCAGTATTGGGAGAATAACCCACAAATATTCAAGTAATACTATCACGTTAAACATATCATCACGGTATTAAAACGATAGCAGAACCATGTTAAACATTAAAACATTAGAATTGTACAAGTACACTTTACCGCATCAAAAAAGGTCACAAGCGACCGCGGTATCTAATGGATAAAAACAGTTAGAGAAATTGTCTACATACAAAAGACCACAGCAAAGAGGTCACATATAACCAAGGCAAAATATCTTAGAAAACACTGTAAATAAGTCAATGAGGAATATTCAATTCCGCATCATCAACATTAGGAAAGAAAGCAGCATTCCCACCAGCAACCGCTTGGTCATCCGCACCTACGACCTCATAGTCATCTACGGAGATAGGAGCAATAGAACTGGCAGAAGCAAAAGTTGTGGACAGGGCCGTATTGGTGTTAGCAGTAGTAGACACAATGTCAGAAGTGCCTTCCGTACCTGTTAAAACCGCAGCGAAAAAGGGCTCAGCCAAAGGAACAAAGACATCACGAAGAGCTGATCTTTGATTTGCAATGTTTTCCCTAATCCTCCGGACCCGGAAACTAGAAACATCCAAGGCAAGTGTCAGAGCGGTAGCACCAAGAACAACTTTGTCTAATGAGCGATGAATAGGGACCATCAGCTGGTCAACATTGGGTTGCAGCTCATTCAACCCTAGCTTTTTAGCAAGAGGGTCTTCCAAACGAAGGATATCCATTACGATTTTGACACTAGCGTCCTTATTGGATATCAATTCCGCAAGCAAAGAGAAATTCACACTTCGGATATGTTGCAAAGCATAAGTGTAATCAACTTCCGCAAAAGGATTATGAGCAGCAACATCTGTCAAAACCCTACCTTCCCTGCCATGGACAATCCCAGCAGATAACCCATCTTGCATGCCTTTCTCAATGGCCTTACCAATAGCTGCTCTGAGAGCAAAAAGATATTCGGGTGAGTTCAGGAATTTAACGATAGCAAGTTCCATGCCATGGGTAAGAAGCCACCGGCGGCCGGAGACGGTAGTAAAAAGGCGAGGGTAGAACTTCTCCTCCAAGTGGAGGGTCATCTCCACAAAGTCAGTATACATCTTGTCAAACTTGTCATTAACAACTTTCATCTGATCATCTTGAAATTTCTCAAGCTGATCCATACAATTCTCATACACTGTGACTTTCTCTTGGAGTTTGGAAGAAGAAGTCTCCAACTCATGTACCTACGATCATGCGAAAACATGTAGATAAGAAGATAGAACAGAAATATATGTAAAAAACCTAAGTATAAAGGCACATACCCGATCCACAAGGTTGTCATTTTGAGATTTAACAGAAGTAATCAGGGCATTCAAATCAGTAAGTTCACGTTCCTTGCCCGCAGCTGAAGTTTCAAGTTCTGTCACCTTCACATCCAGAGCATTCTGCTCCTTTTCAAGGATGGCGTTACACTCCTTCAAAGCGTTCATCTCATCCCGAAGGGACTTTTCCACAGCTTCAAAATTAGAAGCTTCGGTACGGAGGCGAATGGCCTACATGGCTTCCGCTTCCCTCAACAACAGCTGCGCTTTGAGATTCTCAATCTCTCCTTCCCTGACCTTCAGTAATTCACCCTGCCTCTTAACAACAGACTCCAACCTCCTTTTTTCCTGGACATTGTACTTAGCACGCATTCTTACCTCAACATTCAAAGATATTTGGCGAGCAGCTCCAACATTAAACTCGGTAAACAACTGGTCATGTTCCATTCCACGAACAGACGTAAAAAACTTAGGAGGAGCAAACTCATCGACCATCTCGCGATAGACGCGACCGTCATTAAGATGGGACCCATTAGTCACGCTCTATTGAGGAACGTAAATTTTCTAAAGATCAGTATCAGGGTCGATGACGGTGCGGATAGCACCAACAAGAAAGTTACTGCCAGTAAGATCCGAGAAGACACCCATGGTGGGATCAGTTCCACCAGTTGAAGAAGAATCAACACAAAACGGAGAGGGTTTAACAAGTTTCTCTTTAGAAACTGAAGCAGGATCAACCGTTGAAGTAATGGTAGTAACAGTTGTCATTATCGAAACAGAGGACCTGACCAGAGAATCAACTTCAGCCTCCGCAACATTAGTACCAGAATGGTAAGAGGAGTCTAAAGAAATAACGAACCTTGGAGGAGCTCTGATAACATGGAGGTTGAGTCCAGCCACAGAATCAGTATGATCTCCACCCTCACGCTCTGGCGTGGTAGATACAGAAGCTGTCACAAAAGGCAAAGTAGGTATGGTCGCAACCCCGACTTCAACATTCAACACGGCGCCAGCAAGCAACCTCTTGATCGCAGACCTAGATTTACCACCTACAGAGGTCCCACTCGGGGTTCCATGATCCTCCCTCAACTTTTTGGGAGGATGTGAAGCCTCACCCGCACCCACAATCACGGATTTTCTTTTCCCTTGATGTTTTGGCTGCACAAGAGCCACATCCTCAAAAACAGTATCCGCAGCCTCAATAATTGGCTGGATTTCAGCATCTTTCCTACCGCCTGCGGAATCTCCTTGTTTCGTTTGATTGCCACTACCACCCTCATCAAAAAGTCTTTCAACACTTGCTTCCAGCTCGCTCTCAGCACGATCAGGCGCAACTGGAAGCAACGGAACAGTGCGACCAATGGTAGTCTCCAGCAAAAGTGTTTCACCCTCATTCCACTCTCACTCAACAATTTTTACTTTGGTGAGATCCAGGGTATTGATGAAAGCAAAGATATCCATTTCTGCACAAAACAAACGCACAGTTAGAAACAAAACAACAAGCTGTAAAACACATAACACATATATAACAGAAGGCACCCACCCTCTCCGTTCTTTTGCAAAAACCGGGGATAAGTTTCCTCATCTAAAGTGTAATAGCGGCTCAATCCAACCAAGTACAGGAATGCTTCTGGAAACTTTCAGAACGGAGAAGGATGAGCAACAAGTGTGGCATAATCTTGCTCATTAAAGTCAGCCGCCACTAGAGCAGGATCCCTAATCACGTGCTTGGGAGTATGCCATGGAAAAGAAGCAGGGCAAGCAAAGTCATCCACCCAGAAAAAGTGATCATTTCAATTTTTAAGGGAATCAAGAGGTTTCGTATAACATACGGAAGCATTATCGAAACGTTTACTAAACGACATCCATCCACTCTTTTTAGAATTCACATGAAAGCACCGGAATAACCCAATAGTTGGTATGATCCCATAAACATGGCACAAGATTTCAAAGTGAGAAACCTTAGCCTCCCCAATAACAGAGAGTTGGGATATATTGATGCGAAAATGCCTAAGTACGTCAACAAGGAAGGTGGACAAGGGAAATCTAAAGTTGGCAAAGTCAAAAAACCTAGTGTACAACCTAATTTTCCCAGCGGGCCTCTCGTGCATCGTATCATTCTGATTGGGCAAAATGGGATGCACATCCTCTAACATTTGTAATGGCACTTATGACGGAAGAAAGAAGTCTAAAAACTAAACCTGAAAACTTGAAATTCTTTAAAGAACGATGATGCGCAAATAAAAAGGCTAAAAAGCTCAAAAAATTTTAACAATGGCGAAATAGTGGAAAAGACACAGTGAAAAACAAATCGAGTATTTATACCCTAGGTATAGTAAATTCAAAGTACTCTCAGATGTTTACACGTGGCCATGACCTCCTAGTTAACGGCTAGGATTAAAAGTAAGGTTAGTGATGATAGTTGAGCAAGTAGACCGAACAGTTAAATCGGTCAGAATGTGAAAGGCCACGAAGAGGCCACGTCACCCACACCTCACCTAACATGGGCAAAGAAACGTCACGGAGAAACAAGCAGTCGCGGAGGACGCAAGAAAAAGAATAATACTAGAACTTGAGTCCAGAATATCTACCGCACGCAACAAAGTCACACCCACTAGACATACTAGACTAGGGGGACTTGATGACGCATAACACGTATAGCAGGCTTTTGGGCCTAGACTACATAAGCCATACATGGGCCCAAGCCTAATAAGACAATCGAAAAGCACAATGGACCAAAACTAAGCCCAGGCCAAACTAGCTACGGTCCGGAGGCAGTAAGACAGACAAAGGGCTTTTGGAGGACACTTTCGCAGGTCAGCAGAAGTCCGTTAGGCAAACCCATATCCGCAAGTCACGATTATAAGTGGATCCTTGCCAGACAAGGGTCCCACTTTGGCCCACTAACAGATACAAGCGAAATATTGGGAAAATCTAATATTGGGCTCACCTATAAAAAGGGGTACTCTGGCACCCCACAAGGTATGTTTTTCTCACCACATTTTACACACACATACTCTGACATTCTTTGACAAATATGAATACTTACTCTCAAGCCGGAGTCTAATCGTGAGGTCCATCCCCACGATAAGACTAACGGTTTACCTTTGTCTGTGTAGAAAATTATCTCATCACTTGGTTTAGTACAAGATCTCACCCATTGGCCCAGTCCAATAATCGCACCAGGTCCACCTTTTCAACCCGTGACACCTTTTATACTAACAATGAGGGTTATGCGAACAAATACCTTTTGATACATTTCAGGATAGAGATGAGTGTTATGCAAACAACTACCTTCTTATACATTTCAGAATAAAGATGACTGTCATGTGAACAACTACCTTCTATTACGTTTTTTTGGGTAAAAGGATTCAAAAAGAATAAAAAGTATGTAAGGCCATGATTTCAGTTGTAGCAAAACACATGTTTGCTAAACTGTGTAAATCAAAGTTTCTTTGTTATATGTCGGTAACGGAACACAAACAGCATGGTCGTTAAGGATGTCTTCTGGTTCTCTCAAAAGGCAATGTATTACATTTCATCACGATAAAACTATCATACTATTTTAAGGTACCGATCAGTGTAATGGCTAATACTAACTTCTAAAACAGTGTAATGAATATACTATCTTTGGTCCTTGTGGAAGTTTTGGAACGGGATGATTTTTGGTGATTCTCCTTTCCATCGAAGTGTTTTGTTTGATAAAATTGTTGATTGTTCTTATACGTGATATTCAAAAAATTACCGTTCTAAAAAAAGATAATATAGGCTACGTAGTAAAAAAAGGGTATTAGAACTTAATTGCCTCATTTTGTAGCACATGAAAAGGAGATATGACAAACAATATCTTAGGTATAAAATGTTATGCTAAAATCACATAATTTTTATTAAAACATTTTCACACAATCAGCTGACATAGTAATTTGTATATCTATTAATATATTTTAGAAAGGGTTAATTGATATTATTAAAACATAACCAAACTGAAATCTCATGAACCCTAATCGATCTTAATAATACTACCATCTTTGTGATCTATCTTGCTAGGGCCCTAATCTTGTTGAGGATCCTTATGATTCTCCTCGATTGAAGTTTCTTACAAGTGGACGATCTATTGATCCATAGGTTGTTGGTTTTGATTTTTTTCAACCCTAAATCACTTTTTTCTATAATTTCTTTGGTGTTTCTTGGTGATTGGTTGGTTTTAAAACCCTAATTGTTTTCATCGCAACCCTATTTTTCCACATGGCCTTTTCAAATGAAGATCAAATCAATCAAATCTCCAAAACTGTTTTCGTCACTAACTTTCCGGATCACATTCGTGCTCAAGACTTGTGGGGACTTTGCAAAGTTTATGGATCAGTTGTTGATGTCTACATCCCATTTAAGAAATCAAAAACAGGTAAACGCTTTGCTTTCATATGTTTCATCAAGGTTAATAACTTGGAACGTTTGATAGAAAATTTGTGCACCATTTTGATTGGAAGTTTTCATTTGTATGCGAACACGGTTTGTTTTAATAGGAAGCCTAGGCAAAAGGGAATGTTCAATAATAGCAATATGAATCAAAATAATGGTAAGGGGAACTTTTCTAATACGACGTCTGTTGGAAACTCTAAAGGAAGTTTTGCATCCATCCTTAAAGAAGGAGTCCACCAGCAACCTGTTACTACGACTCCCACTTTGGTTTTAGATGATTTGTGCTTAAAGGATTGTGATTTTAGTAGTTCTTTAATGTGCCAAGTCAAAGATGTCACTGCCATTCCTAACCTCCATATCATCCTTTCTGAAGAGGGCTTTCAATCTATTCATATCACTTATCTTGGAGGTTTATGGGTTCTTATTAAGTTTGAATCCTTTGACGTTTTAGAGAAATTTTGCAAGCATGTGGGCATCAGTTCATGGTTCTCCTCCATTAAACCTCCCATTAATTCGTTTGTCTCTAATGAAAGAATTGTTTGGATCTCTATTGAAGGTCTTCCTATAAACGCTTGGACTAGTAACACGTTTTCAAAATTTGCCCAAAAATGGGGAGACTTGATTGTTTGGGAGGATTCTGAATAGATGTCTTTGTCTCGTAAAAATTTATGTTTAAAGACCAAAGTATATGAAATCATCAACGAGAGCCTTAAGGTTATTATCAAAGGAGTTGTTTATTGGATTCGTGCGAAAGAATTGGATGCATGGGTTCCAAAGTTCTTAAACGAGAGTGATAATAGCTCTTCTGAAGATGATTTTTACGATTCTGATGAGGGAAACAAAGATGACGAAGAGGAGATAAATAGCAAACAAGACGACATAGAAGATGAACACGTTTCTGTAACAAGTGGCATGCATGAAAAGGGTACTTCAAATGACAAAGAAGTTGAACATGTTTCTGAAACATGTGATATGCAGCAAGAGGAGCCTATAAATGACAAAGATACTAGTAATCCTAAAGGTGATAATTCTCAGTCAAGTGATCCTTTTAATATTTACAAGCTGTTAAGAAAGAAGGAAAACAAACATCACCATTCTAAGGATTCTGGTCCCTCACACCCTCCTGGTTTCACCCCTGAATTCGTTAGTGTCAACAAGGAAGAAGGCTCCATCTCAGTGAATAATAATCAGAACTCAACTTCGGGTAAGAAATCCGTCTCTTACCATAATGTGAAAGTATCTAATACATGCATGCCCATAACAGGAGGTTCTATTTTAGATGTTATGGATGACTTAGTAAAGGTTGGACAAACAATGGGCTTTAATATGGAAGGATGCTTAAAAAATATAGAAGAAATCATTGGTGCTCAAGGAGATATAAATGTTAATAGATGAATTTTTTGTCTCTTAATATTCAAGGCCTTGGTCATAAGGCAAAAAAATGATGGATTAAAGAATTGTGTTTGTTGCATAAAATAAATTTTGTGGCTCTTCAAGAAACTAAGATGGAAAGTATTGATTTGTTTTCTATAAAGGTGTGTTGGGGAAATCTTACATTTGATCATGCTGTGAGTCCGTCTGTTGGCAATTCAGGAGGTATTCATTGTGTTTGGGATTCTAACACGTTCATAAAAGACCACATTTCTTCTTCAGACTATTTTATAGCTATTATGGGTACTTAGACTCCTACTGCAACTAAATTGCATGTTATTTCGGTGTATGCTCCTCAAGATGTGTCGAAAAAGCGTGACTTATGGGATTATTTGTGTACTATGATCAATAGATGGGAAGGAGAAACTGTGGTTATGGGTGATTTTAACGAAGTTTGTACGGAGCAAGAAAGATTTGGTACTTATTTTAACATCCATGGTGCAAATGTTTTTAATAAATTCATTTCTTTGGCTGGTTTGGTTGATATTCCTTTGGGAGGATACTCGTATACATGGGCTCACAAGTCGTCTTCTAAGATGAGCAAACTTGATCGTTTTCTTATTACAGAAGGTCTTTTGATAGATTTTCCTAATTTATCGGGTTTTGTCTCGATAGGCACTTGTCTGATCATCGTCCCATTATTATGTGTGAATCGAAACTAGACTATGGCCTCATTCCTTTTCGTATGTTTCATTCTTGGTTCTTTATGGAAGGTTTTGATAAATTCGTTGAAGAAAAGTGGAATGATATGAACGTTATGGATTCGAATGCCCTTATTCGTTTAAAAAAGAAGCTTCAGCTTCTTAAAGTTGAGATAAAAGCTTGGGTCAAGGAGAGAAGGAATCATATTAGTAAAGCTAAAACATCTACCAAATGCATGCTTACTGAGGTAGATAAGATTATCGATCAAGGCAAATGGGATGATGATATTCTCATTAAACGTGCTTCCCTAATGAAAGAGCTTAATGAGATTAACTCCAAAGAAGCTTTAGATGTGTCTCAAAAAGCTAAAATCCGATGGTCGATAGAAGGAGATGAAAATTCAAAGTACTTCCACGGGATCCTTAATAGTAAAAGATCTCAACTTTCTATCCGGGGAATTCTTCATAATGGTGATTGGATTGTCGATCCAATAAGAGTTAAAGCTGAATTTTTTAATCACTTTTCGAATCAATTTTCGAACCCTTCTACTGCCCGTATTAGTCTTGATTCGTATTTTCCTAATCGCCTTAAAGCGGAGCAAGCGGAGGATTTAGAATGCAATATCTCATATGATGAAATCAAAAAAGCAGTTTGGGATTGCGGTACTAATAAATCACCGGGACCTGACGGTTTTACTTTCGAATTCTTTCGAAAGTTTTGGAATATTATGAGTAACGACATTGTTGCAGCGGTTACTCAATTCTTTTCTACAGGTATTTTTCCTCCCGGTTGTAATTCTAATTTCATCGCTTTAATTCCTAAGACTCAGGATGCAAAAGTTATTAAAGATTTCCGGCCAATCAGTCTCATAGGAAGCATCTATAAAATCATAGCAAAGATTTTGGCTAATCGTTTAAGCATGGTCATTTCGGATCTCATAAATGAAGTTCAAACAGCTTTTGTCCCTAACCGACAAATTCTTGATGGTCCTTTTATTCTTAATGAGCTCATTTCGTGGTGCAAACACAAGAAGATAAATGCTATGATTTTCAAGATTGATTTTGAAAAGGCTTTTGATTCCGTTAGATGGGATTATCTAGACGATATTTTAAAATCGTTTGGCTTTGGAGACAAATGGCGTAGTTGGATAGCCGGTTGCTTGAATTCTGCTAAAGGTTCGGTTCTTATTAATTGAAGTCCTACATCGGAATTTCGATTTCATAAAGGTCTCAAGCAAGGAGATCCGCTTTCTCCTTTTCTTTTTATCTTGGTCATGGAAAGTTTACATCGTTCTTTTTCTAGAGTGATGAAAGCCGGGCTCTACAAAGGTATCTCTATAAATAATTCTTTCTCGTTATCTCACTTGTTCTACGTAGACGATGCAGTCTTTGTTGGTGAATGGAATATTTCTAATATCAAAACAATTGTGAGGGTGCTGAAATGTTTTTTCATGGCTTCGGGTCTCAAAATAAACCTTTCCAAAAGTAAACTTTCTGGAATTGGAGTTTCTAAGAAAGAAGTTGATTAGTGCTTCTCTAATCGTACATGCTCAGCTTGAACGACGGCTGTGCCTATTGTGGAGCGCTTGAGATGCACGCTCGCTCACTCTCCATTTTCCCAGCTCTATACACCGCCGACGGTTAAAATTGAGATCATTCTGTCTAGAATAAATTTCCGTGGATGAAAGTGCTCGCGATACTCTGGCTTCTTCCGAGACTGCGCCGCTCAAAAACTGGCAAGATTACAAACTCTTTCATCTGTGGCGGGAGGTTCGACCTCTTCGTTCACGCTACTCATCACGGTTCTTATTGCATCTCCCCGCTCTTTTTTACATGTCGTTATACCATAAAGCCTCCAGTCCTGTGGTTTTTCATTGATCCCCCGCGCGCGTCGATTAAATGCGAAGGATTACTCGTGTCTTCAATCGGTTTCTGTTTTAAAGAAGATAGGAAAATGACGTTGATTTGATGGGAGAACATTATGGCTTCTAAATCAAAGGGTGGTATTGGCGTCTCTAGCCTAGATGCTTCCAATCGAGCTCTTCTTTTTAAATGGATTTGGAGATTGCTATTCGATTTGGGCCAATCTTATTAAAGCTATCCACGGAGACCCATAGCAAAGTTAGATGTTCCCTATAATTCGAAATCAATCAGTGGTTCTATTCATGCCACTCCGCGGCTCACCTTACGTTCAGCAGCTAATTTTCTTTTCTCTTAAATGCATAAAGGCTATACGCTCTTGTTTCCTTTTCGCTTTCCTAAACGCATCTTCTTGGGGAATGGTTGAAAAACACACCACCTTCATTGGCGACGCATTCTATGGCTAGGTGACCTAGAGTTTAAAAATCACATCCCTCCACCCGTCGAATTTTGGGGAATGGTGAAAACACCACCTTCTGGGACGATTTATGGCTAGGTGATAGTGTCTTAAAAACATCTCATCATAGAATTTTTGCGTTGGAATCAAGAAAAAAAAAATTCGATGGCTGAGAAAATGAATTCGGCTAGTTTGGATGCTTCTTTTCGTCGCAAGCCCAGAGGTGGAGCTGAAGAAGAGCAATTCATGAACCTTGTTTCTATAACGTCCCATGTTCTTTTACCTCAAACGGTCGATCGTTGGTCTTGGACGCTCAAAGGTTCGGGTAATTTCACGGTTAGTTCTGTTCGTAGATATATTGATGATGAAATTTTACCCAAATCTGATGTTCCTACTCGTTGGGTCAAGATGATCCCTATCAAGTCTAATATTCTAGCTTGGAAGATTAGCTTGGATAGACTTCCAACTAGGTTTAATCTTTCTGCTCGGGGTTTAGAGATTCAATCGATTCTATGTCCGTTGTGTAACGAGGCCGTAGAGACTTCTTCTCACACTTTTTTCGCATGCAACCTAGCTAGAAAGATCATGCATAATATATGTTGTTGGTGGGAGCTTGAAACAGTTTCTTTAAACTCTTATAGCGATTGGATTATTTGGCTTACAAACGTCCGGCTTATCAAGAAAAAGAAGGAGATCCTTGAAGGTATTTGTTACGTTTCATGGTGGTTCATATGGAAGTTCAGAAACCAGTTTCTATTCGCTACGGTTCGGCCGAAGAGAGAGTTTATTTTTGATAACATTGTTCAATCGTCTTTTCTTTGGATTTCGAATCGTTGTAATTCAAATATTGATTGGGTCTCTTGGTTAAAGAATCCTAATCTTTTGTCCTTGTAATTTCTAGTGCCTTGCTAGTTTTTTAATAAATTCTGCCGTTCAAAAAAAAAGTCGTTACTCATTGCCCACGAGCTTATAAAGCTTATAGGTGGAACTTAAAACGTTATGTATTTGACTATTGAGTAGTCGATTATAAATGTGACCGTTGAGAACATAATAAATTTGTGGTGATTTAAAATTAAGATTTGTGACAATTAATACCCACCATATTACGAGTACAACATATAATATCTACAAGGCGTTGATAATCGTACGTTACACCGAGCTTGATTGTTTTTTGATAAAAATTAAACTTTTACTTATGTGAAAATGTTTACACCCTTACAAACACTTTATCGAAACAAAAATAATAATCTAAAAGTAATTAACCATGTGATCTACATCAACAATTATTTTTATTCATTTGCACGATCTCTAGATGAGATACGTGTTAGAAAATGTCAAAACACGTAAGCTAACATAAACCTAAACCTCGAATAATATCACACATATACTTAAGACTTTACCCTCGCATAATCATGTGCTCACTTAATATAATCCAAAAGTCTCCTCTTACCTGTTGCAAGTATGAAAATAAGTAAGTTAGGAAACTTACAAACAATTTATTAGCTAAACATTTTTTACCATGAAATAAAAGAACAACGAACATATCAAATGACGAATATGAAAAGCCTACCTAACGTTTTACTGGTGTGAAAAAATATGTAGGCTATTATCTCATATCAAACAATGTAATATTTCACTTACGGCTCGTCATTGTGTGTATGAGATAATCGATAACTTCATAGTGGTACCTTTTATATAGGCATGGATAGAAACCTTTTAGTAACTTTTTGAGTTAAATGATGAATTAATTAAGCAACTTATAAATCTAATTGCAAATAGTTACATACGTTACCTAACGAATTGGAATTAAAAGGGTGTGAGAAAAGTAAATATAATTACTTTATTATGCCTAAACTCAACATTAATTCTTCAAATTTATATTATCATAAATGAAATTAGAGGAAAGTTCAAAATTTTTGTAAAATGAGTTTATTGCATGGGCTTAAATTTTAAAGACTCCACCGTAAATGATGAGACCAAGTCTTTTATAATATATGATGTAACGAAATTGCTAAAGATGCATTAAAAAAAGAAATTTCAAAGCTATTTATATTTTGATCCCCTTTTTTTTTTACTTTGGTTCAGTGGTAAGTGAGTTCCCTACTAATCAAAATGTTATGGGTTTAAGCCTCGCTGAAGGCACGTGTAAAATGTATATTTGTGAGACAGAAAAATTGCCGTTAAAAAAAATTGATCCCCATTTATTCATACTGTAATAAATAAAATAACGATCTTAAACTCGTTGCTCGACATAAAAATGAGGTAACACATTTCAAACTATACATCCATTAACTATGGGTCTACGTATAAAATTCTACCACAAATAAACAACAATGCTACCCAAGAAACCAAAACTTCTTGTTGTACAGAGTGCGTAAATGATATTTTCTAATTTCTATTCAAGAATACATTTTTTTCTAAAGATCTTAGAACCTTACATCGTATCATATTGGAACTTTGTTCGATCTACTTTTTAGCATATGAGATGTATGATATTATATAATAGATGTAAGAAATTTTCGTCACACAACTTGTTTATGCATTGTTCAAATCGATCCGACTTGTCACTGTCCGAAAAACCATAGTTATATATATTTTTCGGCATATTCCCTTAAATCATATTTAGAAGATATCCATTTTATTGTTAAGCAAACTCGTTGAAGTTGTACATCGTCAGAATTCTTATCCTAACTTGATGAAATTTGGTATTGGTATGAAACGAGAAATAATGTTGCTCGCGCGTTGCGACGGAGCTATTTTTATTTGCTTTTCAAAGATAATTAATAGTTGAATCATTAAGCATTGGCAAATTAGGGCGTACCCAATTCGTGCTTTAGTTGATCTTTTTAAATAAGCTTTAAAGCATTTTTTTAAAATTATCATGTAAGTTAAGGGTGTGTTTTAAAAGTTGTTTTTTCTTTTTTTTTCTTTCTAAAAAATATACTGAAACTCAATATTTTTTTATAAAATCGTCCGAACGTCTGAAGCATATCAATATTGGGCTCGTTTTGTTCGTAATCTATAAGCTTTTATGTCAGTATATTTTTTATTAGAAAATTCGCTACGTATTTGTTAGATATTTAATAAATAAAGTTTATTATATAAAAATGTCGTAAATAGTAAACTTCGATATTTTTAATATGATGGTACGCACATCTGAAGCATATTAATATTGGACTCGTTTTGTTCGTAATCCGGAGGCCTTTATGTCACTATATTTTTCATCTAAAATATCGTCATGTATAGATATTTGATAAATAAAGTTTATTATATATAAAAGTTGTAAATAATAAATACTTGAGGGGCTTTTTTGTAAATATTTTTTTAACAAAAGTTTTTGGCTGGGACTTATTCGGCCGCTCGTTTTTTAACAAATATTTTTTTAACAAAAGTTTTTTGACTCGTTTTGTTCGTAACTCGTATTTTGATAGTACATTGTTAGCCCACAGGAAAAAACACTCAGCCCACACCATTTTTGTCCTTATCCCTGATGGGTTTTAGTATATAATGTAGATAGATAAATAAGGGTGTGTTTGGTTTGAAGTGGGGTTGGATTTAGTGTTGGATTTAGTTTTGGATTTAGTATAGGATTTGGATTTGGTATAAGGTTTCGGAGAAAGAAGATATATTTTTTTAATGAATTTTAAAATAAATTTAAATTAAATAAATGAGTATTGATAAATAGACCTACTAACTATACCTACAAGTATGTCTACTCCATTCACAATTTGACAAGTGTAATACACTCATTTCTCTCTCATCATATCCACCAATCAATTCATAACTTTCGTCAATCACATTTGTAGGTCTATTTTTATGTTCATCAATTAGGCATACAAATCATTTTTCTAAATATATTATATAAAAAATAAAATTTGAAAAAGAATGTGAGAGAATTTAATGCGGGCCTACAGGTTTTATAAAAGATAAGGTACATTGGTGGGGTTTGTGTAAACCCTCAAATGAGAGTGTAAGATACTATTTAAAACCCCATAAATTCAAACCAAACAAATTTTTTTGCTTTGAATCCATTCCTTCTATCCTAAAGTATGATACCAAACAGACCCTAAGTACTCCGTAGTTAATAAGATATTTTTAAATCACTTCCAAAAATAAAATACATTCTTAGATCAAAATAAGTTAAAATTATACTAACCAACTTTTATTCTAATGTCACTTTAAACCGAAAACGTTAAAAATTATGTTTTGATTGTGACACGTTATGTATAAAGAATCTTGATGACGATGACGATAAATGTGACTATTAGTAACGGTGACTTGCAGTGGCGGTACCAAAGGGGGGGCAGTGTGGGCAGCTGCCCTCACACTGTCAAATTCTTTTGAAAAAAATAATTTTTAAAGGTGTTTTTGTAATATTTTATATCTGCATCCATATCTTAAAGTAAAAAAAATAAAGCGGCAATATAGACAAGAAAATGCGGCAACAGTTTGCCCCCTCAAAATTTTTTTCCCGGTACCGCCCCTGGTGACTTGTGTTTTACATTTTACTACTATGTAAATTCTCAATTAAAATACCAAAGTAGGATGATATCTTTTGACTTTCTACGATCGCACATTTGCACCATACATTTTCAAATCCTTGTCCACTCACAAATAAAAAAATCTTCAATACACTTGTACCTAGGGGTGTTTACGGGGCGGTTCGGTTCGGTTAGTTGGAAGATTTAAACTATCCGTCGCAGGGCGGGTAATTAATTTTACTATCCGTCGTCGAACCGTACTAGACGGGTAACCGGACATGCGAGTACCCGAAGTGAGCGGTTACCCGCGGTTCGGGTCACGGTTAACCGTTTTTGACGTTTAATAGAGTTTAACCGTATAAAAAATTACATAGTCTAGAACATAAAATGTATTTCTAGTAAAATTAAATGACGTTGAATTTAAAAGTCATATAAAACTTAAGTATATCGTTACAATAATTGCATTCAAATATTCATATATAACGTATTAACAAAAAATATTACTCGACGTTATTGATTACGATCACATTAATCAATTTTCACACATATATTTTTACAAATGTTTACTTTACGAGCGAAAAAGTCGTTATACAATAAAAGTATTGCAATAATCGGTTAATACTTGTACAATTATTTGAATATTAGTTAGAAAATAATCATGTATAATATGCACGGTTCGGTTCGGTTAACCGCGGATATCTAAAAGTAAAAACCGAAACCGAACCATTATAAGCGGGTTTTTTCGGTTTCAGTTTTTTTCGGTTTCGGTTTCTTCGGTTTCGGGTTTTTTCGGTTTCGGATTGAGCGGTTCGGCTCGGTTCACGGTTTTTTTGAACGCCTACCTAACTTTAAACCCAATTGTTGAATCAATGGGAACACATTATACATAATTTCAACTTGATATAAAGTAACCACTACGTTTTACACACGATGAACGAACCAAATTGTTTCACACTAAAAAATGAAGTATTTTCATTATAGAAAAAGTCAAAGGCAAACCCCTCGTATACAATATGTTTGGATATATGATGTGTGGAGTTTGATAAGTACTTAGATCGTTTAAGCTCAGTTTGATTATAACTTATATTTAGGATTAATAACATTGATAACATATATGCACAACAGAATTAAACAAAGAACAATGTTATTATCAACAAGGTTTTCTTACCATACGTTTCCATCAAGTCTCAATATTATTTGATCAGAATAATACATTTACCTAACTGTAAAATGATCAAGAACACCTTGACCTTGAGGCTACACCAACTAACTAGACGTCTACTTTGTATCTTGTGTACACACACTTTTCTGGATACTAAAACTATGTGTCTATGATCTCTTTATATAGAGAGATCATAACTTACAAAGAAAGTTAACATAAAGATATAAACAAGTAAATCTTTTAAACATTTAAGAAATATCTTCTGTTATCTTTATCTTCTTAAGGAGATCTTCCAGAATCTTCATATTTTGATATCTTTGACTAAATCTTCAATAATTCTCCACCAGCTTGTAGAATTCTTTAATGACGATTTTAGTCCTTTTGCTTCACTACTTATTTCTTTTGTCTCATCAAATCTATAATTCCCAACATGATGTTTTTCTGTTTACATATCAAGATTATGGTAGTAAATCAAACGAGTATTCGCTGAAGAACCTTGCACTAAAATGTTCGCATATGCTATTTTTTATTAGATGAATGAGTACGAACAATGTTTTATATATTATATAAAAACCCATTCCGCGGCTAAAATGACGTCGTTTTAGTCAGTTTGGGCTCCCGCGATTTCACAGGGCTAATTTAGTAGCCCAATATTTGTTCGGCCCGTTTTTTTTTCCTTTTGACATAGTGTTTATCAACTCATTTTTTGAACCATCTAGAATCCATGTTTCTTATTTAGTGATTATATCTCGACGCGGGTTTTTATGCTTCCCCTTTTCTTTCTAACGCCTATTAATAATTTTGGTATGCGTGTGAGTATGTCGGTGCTTTTGACATTGGTCGTGGTTTATGATGTTTCTCCTATGTGTTTTGTTAATTGCATGTGTATTATTTGTTTGTAAGGGTTTTATCAGTTGCTTTATGATTGTGTTATTGTCATACCTGATTTTTTATGTGTTGTTTGCGTTTTTTGTTGCTTGGTACATGGTGCGTGAGCGTTTTAGGTTTTTATCACTCTTACTAACTTTGTTTGCATTGTGTATGATATGTGGTCATGCTTATAGTTGCCAAATGGATACTACGTATTGAGTTATTGTTTTGCTTAAATATGAGAACAAAAAGAAGATTGGTATATAAACCTGACGAGAAATTCAACCTCGGTGGTACTTCAAAAAAAACAAGATATAGAAGAGGCTTTCGTTAATGTCGTTTATGTCGTTGTCGAAGGTTTATTGGTTGAAAGTGCCCAGCGGCGTAGTACCGAACAACAAGTAACATTCTTTGAGTCCGCTGTTAGTATGTACGCAAGTGGTGAGTGATTGCTAGTAAAGCAACACACGTAATAATAAAATATAATATAATATGAAATTCCCAAACTACCCTTGAGGACAAAGGTAGTTAAAAAATTCACACGATAATATATAATAATACGTATATTAACCGGGAAGTATGATTCCCGGGTCGTTATTCCCCAACGATTTATGAAATTGAGACCACGTTTGTTGTTCGGACAATGATTTGAATTGGAAACAAAGATTGATTTGATTATCTATTTCTATGAATTAAAAACAATTAAAATAAGCAAATGATAACAATTAAGCATGAAAACAAATAACGAGAAATTAAACTTTAACTAAAAACGCAAAACGGGAACCCTAAATGGTAATTAAAAACCCTAAATTTCCAAAATTAAACCTAAATTGAATTTTTATTTTTAATAATACTATAATTGATTAAAAAGTAAGTTTAAAGAAAACTAGAACAAAAACGGAGTTGAAATGAGCTTAAAAACACGAAAAACGTGAACGGGAACGAATCCCGTTCTTTAAAAAATGAAATTTTGCAATTTTAACCCTACGGAAGTAAAACTAATTTTCCTAGAAACTTTACGATAAAAGAAAATTTTCTAAAAAAGAATTATATTTTTTTGATTATTTTTCTATTTTTTATGATTTTTTAAAGTTTTTAATAAAAATAAATGTTTAAAAATACTAAACTAATTAAAAAAATTCTAAAAAATTGTGGAAATTAGCTTGAACTAAAAGGGACCTAGGAAAAATAAGCTCGTGGTCACAGCATAACGAATAAGCTACGAAATAAGTTATAACAGCTTATTAAGCTAAAAGGGTTAAAATGTAAATAAGTAATAGATTTAGTAAACATATAACGAAAAAAACCCTAGGGCACGATGGTAGTGGTGTGTGGTGTGAGGCACTTATAAGGGTTGAGGGTGTTGAGGTCGGGGGTTCGAGCCTTGCTCACCCCCGATTTCCACCTTCCATTTTTTTTTGAAAACTTATAAAAGCAAAGTTGTAGAAAAGATGAAAATAAACATTTTTAATAAAAGAAACTTTTTATGAAAAGCACTAAATAAGCTGAAAATTAGCTTAAAAGACAGAAAAAATGTTAAACTTTCTCTTTTTTTTAGCTTTTATATAAAACTTAAGAACTTGAAAACATGAAATAAGCTAAACCTAAGACTAAATAAGCTACTCTTAAACTAAACCTAACCTAATAAGCTAACCTAACTTAGAAACAAGCATATAATCAAAAACAATAAGCTGAAAATCATAATAAGCTCTTATGAAAACTTTGAAACCAAACAGGCCCAAAGGCTAAGTTTGATCTAATTTTTAAGCTAACAAATGAAGGACTTTAGCTATGGAACTTATATTTTGTTAAAGCTTGACTAAGTGGTTTTTTTGAAAATGCTTTTAAAAAGATATAAGGAAAACAAGAGCTTATTGGAAAAACCTTTTGAAAACAAACAACTTAGCCAGCATTTGCTGACTTTGGTATTTGAAAGCTGAAAGACAAAAAGCTATTTTGCAAGTTGAAAACAGATTATCAAAAGAGCTTAACTTCAAAAAGCAAATTGAAACCTATTAACTATGAACCTAGAACTATATGAATGCTAAATTTCCAATCGTAACCACAACTTTATCCATCTGATATTTGATCATGAAAGAGGCCATTTGTCTTATGTTAGTACCTGATGCAATTTGCACTTACCAAGACACAAAACTTAATTCCTATTATGCAGACTATAAGAGACTAACTCTACACTAATTTAACACTAGACTAAATGCAAATAAATTAATGACAGAAGCTAGACATGAATTAAGCTAATAATGCAAAGTGATACTTGACAGATTATAAAGAAAGGCAATGACTAATGCTAGAAGAGATCTAAGCTAAATTATGCAAATGACTTGACATATTATTATTTATAAAGAACTAACTAATGAAAACTCCAAAGTCCTATTGGCCTCTAGCAGTACTAACTTGTGGTTAGTACTGCTATGCCAATCACCCCTTTAAACAAGTTCAAATCCATATTAGCTTATGAAAAACATATTTAATGATTAAAACTCAGATACCAGATGTCAAGCAGATTATAACAACTAAAATGAACATGTTTCAACAAGCAATTAAGCCAGAATTGAAAGAATTAATAACTATCTAATATATTTTTTTCTTTTTGACTCAGATTAGAGACTAACCAACATTAAAACTAAGATCTAACAGCTATGTAATTAGAAACTTATATCAACAAACTTAATAAGCACAATAAGACAAGTTTAAGCACAAATAAGCAAACAATTAAGCAAATTAAGCAATTACTAAGCTAATAAGCAGAATTATACTAAAATATTTAAAACAGAAAGGTAAATGAGTTATAGAACCTGAATCCCAGCTAAACAGGGATTATTGCTCACCAAGAGCTTATGTCTACAAGCTCTGGCTTATTTAGAATAAGCCAGTGAGGTCTATGGATCCTTCCAGGCTTGATCCATCATTCATTTTTGAGCTGAGGTAATTGAGGGAGTATTTGAGTATTATAAAGCTTATTTAAGATTTTTGAGCTTAAATGAGCAGCTTATGAGTAGCTTAAGAGCTTATTTTAACAAATCAGAGCTTATTTAACCATTTAATGAAAAACAAAATACACAATTAAGAAACTTAAACTTTTATTAATAAAAGGTGCTTGATTACAAAAGTGAAACTTGAAATTACCATTAAAAACATTACTGAAAGGAGTAAATTACAATTAAAAAGCTACGCATATGTTCTACTCTAGATGCCTCCTGGACGGAGTGAGTCCTTGCTTGTATTTATACTTCCTAGGAGAAGCTTCTAGGCCCCCGAGTCAGGTACACGCTCCCTTTGATCATGTCCCTTCCTTTATCTCTAATCATTAGCTCTCTTGTTATCACCGTTAGATCAACTTTGGAGCACACGGATTGCCAGCGTGGCATTCCGTGTGTCAAAGCATTGTGTTACTTTTCCAAAGGATTTAGAGCAATTTTCCATCATTTGTGTGTTTCTTGACAAGTACGCGTGTCAAGTATGGAATCCTATAATAACTTCATAGATCGTTATTAGGACTCATCTAGGGTATGATAACAATGATTGTAACACGCAGCGGGAATATAAAAAGAACAATCTTGTTACTAATAAGTTTTCTTTATTAAACATTAATAAAGAAACTAACTACTAACTACTAGACGCCTTCCCCTCTTTATATACTAGAGGGGTTAGGGTTTACAAGACAAGATAAGATCAAAATAAAATTTGAAAACTATAAATCAGCATTAAATACTATTTGACTAATCTTCAATCAGCATTAATGTTGATCTTTATTTTTTAGCTGAGCATTAAATACTGTTTGACTAATCTTCAATCAGCACTAATGTTATTCCAACATTGTCTTGTAGGTCCTCCACCTTTAATATGTTTTGTCATAATCAACTTCAATGTATAAATCCCAACAATATTCCCTATGGATATATGACAAAAACCAATAAGCACAAGCTTCCCTTGAAGCTAATATAGATGAAGAACTTCCCCCTGAATCCATGCACTCTTCCCCTTTTTGTCATAATCAAATAGGAGTGCATGTAGATGGTAAATATATGAACAATAAGCTTCCTCTTAAAAGTATACTCGCCATCTCTTAAATCTTAAACTCAGTAGCATAAATCAAATCTTTCTTCAGTACGTAGAAGACATTATTAAACGTCTTTGAATCATGCATAATTCTTGTAGATAACAAATAGTAACATGCCGACAAATAAATTTGTATATTTAATTTAGGTTAATTGCCAACGGCCAACCTATCACAGTGAGCTCTGTCTGCATCAACGAGAAACAAGTAATGTGTGGAAAAATCATATCATTACTGTATCGTATCATACTCTACCAAATCTATTAAAAGAGCGTGTCAAAACAATCAAGAATCATATCATGAAATGAATCTTTTAAAACGAACTATACACATATCATTGTCAAGATTCAAGCGCGTCTGTTGTTCCATATCGGACGATCGCTAGTAGAAGAAATCGTAAGCAGACTAGTTAGAACCATAAAGCCTTACCAGCAGGTAACCATAAGACTACAAGCAGAATCATAAGCTAAAATTTCCGATGAAAACCTTATAAACCCTAGATCGAGAGCCACGAGGCTCTGATACCAATTATGGAATCCTATAATGACTCCATAGATCGTTATTAGGACTCATCTAGGGTATGATAACAATGATTGTAACACGCAGCGGAATATAAAGTACACAATCATGTTACTAATAAGGTTTTCTTTATTAAACATTAATAAAGAAACTAACTACTAACTACTACACACGCTTTCTATGCGTTTAGACTCTCATTGGAGAGACTATCTATGAATCGATGCCAATACTAGACGCCTTCCCCTCTTTATATACTAGAGGGGTTAGGGTTTACAAGACAAGATAAGATCAAAATAAAATTAGAAAACTATAAATCAGCATTAAATACTATTTGACTAATCTTCAATCAGCATTAATGTTGATCTTTATCTTTTAGCTGAGCATTAAATACTGTTTGACTAATCTTCAATCAGCATTAATGTTATTCCAACTTTGTCTTGTAGGTCCTCCACCTTTAATATGTTTTGTCATAATCAACTCAAAGTATAATTCTCAACATCGAGTCATGTGGGTTTCCACCAATAAGAGCTCCTCAATGACGTTCCTTTGTGCTAGCTTGTCACTTATCACTTGAATTTCTTGGCCACGTCCTCAATTTGATTTTACCTTTTGATTGTGACGTGAGGTAAAAATTAAGGAAGAAGATAAACAGTGAAAACCACTTTTCCCGCTCTTTTACTTTTTATAAAAGGGGTGGGTGTTTGACTCGGGTATGATGGGTTTTGACTTGGGCCCAAGTGGTATTATTTAAGGGATTGGGCCAGTTCATTTGGTGTTGTTATAAGGGTTAACGGGTGTTAACTCTTTATATATTAAAGAGTTAACACCGTTAGGGTTTAAGGGACCATTTTTGCAATTTGGTTTAATTTAAGGGCTGTTTTGGGAATTTTGTCTTCTTGTGGTTGACTAATATTGACCAAGGGTTGACTTTGGTTGACCTTTGATAGCATTCTCCCGGCTCTTGTGTGCTCTTCCTTTTCCCGTGTCCGTGTTTGTCCGGTTTTGACCGTTTTCTTGTGATTTTTGCATTATCCGTACCTACACAATCACAAAGACAAAACAAGCAATATTCAAGCATTTTAAGCACAATTTTGTCTTTTATGGGTTATTTTTTATATAAAATAGATATGTGTTTTCACACATATCAAAATTCCCCAAACTAAGCGATTGCGTGTCCTCACGCAATATTATATGCTCTATAACCAAATACCTCAAAACTTCCCCAAACTAACATACTAATCTTTGAAAAGTAAGCAATACTTTTGAGGAGAGAGTTTTGAAATCTCACAGAGGGTTATAAAACACTTATTTTCCAATTTTATTAAATTGTTTATATATATATATATATATATATATATATATATATATATATATATATTTATATTTATATATATATATATATATATATATATATATATATATAATCTTAGAATATTTCGACTTTCATTATTCCATACTGTTAAGGATAATAAAATAAGATGCACTTTTCGATCCGAGAATGCACTCCAAAGGGATTATCATCATCACCGACTTTTCACTTATCCAAACCAAGCTTAAAACGAAATCACAGCTAAATATCAATAAAGATGCTAACACTACTCATATTTACAACTTGTGTACTTTTTACTCTCGACATTTATTATATTTTAGTGTGTGTGTTAATTGTAATTTCAACCTGGATCAACGTTTTTGCAATATATGCTTTACGTTTCAACCCGAGAATAATGTTTTGAAGGTGTGATCATCTCATATAGCGAATTATAGTCTTGGACAATCCCAACCTTGCGGCTAAGTGGACAAAGGCTTTTGACACCCATAGAGACGAGTATCGGTCTCCACGGACCTTAGGTTTCAAAAACTCTCAGGTTTCCCGTATATTCATAGCTTTAAAATAGAATAGTCAAAGTTCAAAAGCATATTTGAATTTAACAAAAAGAAATCTATTTATTAATTTAAACTTAATATTAAACATAACATTTATGCAATTGTCACCCTCGACCTTTTAGAAGGCTGCAACATCGGTTGTGAGCCGGCAAGATGCAGCAAACTTTTATCAGTCTCAGATTTTTATTCTTACTATGGGCTTTCTTTAGAAGACTACCACATCGGTTGTGAGCCGGCAAGAGGTAGTAAACTTTTATCAGCCCACAGCTTTTATTATTATTATTATATTTTAATTTTTCATTATTTCATTCATCATCATATTTTTTTTACTTTATATAGAGAAGACTTCTTTTTGAAAAATTTAAGTATAAGTTTGAACTAAGACTAAATTTTTTGTTATATATTACATAAAAATTGTTGATTTAAGTTTAATCTCCAAAAACAGCACGTATATTATTCCGGTTAAGAGCTTATGGGAGAAAAAGCAACAAGTTACATACATGAGCTCTTAAGATTTCCAACTAATCCTTGTTTAGCATCCTACTCATACTTAACTCTATCATTTTTCGTTCTTCGCGAATATCGCGAACGCTTAGCCTAAAAGTTAAGGAACAAGCTAGAGCTCAACACGCTCGATCGAGTCAAAATTTACTCTTATTCTACCCAGCAGGAAAGTCAAAATTGTGACAAAAACACTTATTTTATTTTTGAAAATTTTAAATTTTTTCATATTTTTGAAAATTTTTGTGGGAAAACGGGATTGCGTGAAAACAACGGCTGCAGGTATAATCAAATCGATAGATTCCCCCCATACTAAAACTACACATTGTCCTCAATGTGAGACTGTCACCCCCATACTAATTTCAAGGCATAATTCAAGTATTAAGGGTTCTCTACGCAGATCTAAAGCCATTTATTAAGTATGCTAAAGATAAACGATAATCGATAAGATTATGATATTGGATTCCCTAAATGAAGTTGAGGATATGAAGCTCGAATAAATGGACAAAACCATGAGCACGAGAGTCTTCAAAATCCGTGTAATCCTGGACATAATATCACAAAACACGAAATACGAGAAAGGAAAAGGCGAGCCTCCTCACATTAATTGTTAGAAAATAGATAAGAAGATAGAAACACTTGTTTTTGTTAACCGAGTCACATAGCTTGACTCGATCTCCGAATTCATTCGTCCTTGGAGAAAGTGTATGGAAGAGAAAATCTCAATCGGGCTTTCATTAATGTTTGGATAAACATGAAAGTTCCATCCCGATAAGATGCCACCGGCTCTAAGTGGAGATGTCGGGGTCAAAAATGGTGTCCTCATTTTTGGTGGAGGAAAGTAAGGGAGAAACCTCAGGGTAGGTGAGAAATGGGAGAAAAGTCCGAATGACAAATGTGAAGGAATCGTCAACTTCAACATTAATCTCACCTCCCCCTGTATCAAAACATTTGTCTTCATCAAAATTGTTTATCACGGGTGCATCGGTCTCAACAATTAAGCTAATCTCAACATCTGGTGGTTCCGAAGGAGGACGAGGAAATGACGGATAAAAATCAAAGTGGAATGATTCAAACTCAGGAAGTTCCGAAAGAGGGTCATTTGAATTATCAGAAATAACAATTCTAATCAACCTTCCCTGATTGGGCTCAACCGAAAAAAGAAACGAATCATACTCGGGAAGGGAGTTATTAGCATGAGTAGTAGTACTGCCACTTCTCGTCTCTTCCGTATCATCGCTAAAAGTCTCGAATTCGGGTAAAGAATTATCTAAATGAGAAAGAGAAGTATCAGACTCCTCAAAGAACGAATTACTATCCGTAACAGGAGTAGGAAATGAAAAAGAAGACTTGAACACATGATCAGGAATGGGGTTGTCTTTCAAAGATCTGATATTAGTAATAAGACGACTAATGTTCAACAATTTCTCATGAAGAATAACGTCTTGGATTTGAAAAATATCTTCTAAGTCAAACTCTTTCTCCTCTTGATCAACATCATTTACCTCCTCTAAGCTAACAATCTCCAAATTGAGAGGTGATGCTTCAACGTACTCGATGTTCTCATAAGAATCGTCATCACTTGAAGTACCATCATCGTTGGAATTGGATAAAATCTCAGAATGATCGCTCAAAGCATCAAAAGTAGAAGAATCTTCACCAACGGGCATATCACATGTATCTTCGGAAATACCTTTGAACTCACTTGGGATTGGGACAAGGTTCTCAACACTAGGAATAGTGTCAAGATGCTCGTCCCTCATACTTAGAGAGTTATCGGGCTCCTTGATAGGTAAGTTGGGTGTGATTGCTTTAGGCTTGCTGTATATAATAGTATACTCATCATCGTCATTGTCGTAGCAAGTAGGACGATTCCAACTTGGACAATTAATATATTCAGATAGCTATTCTCTAATATTTCGCACATCTTCAAGGAGTTTACTCATCAATTCTTGAATATCCTCTGGTTGATATTTCTTGTCCATCAAAGCATCTTTAATTTTGCCAAAACTTTCCTAAGCTATCAATATAACCTTTGGTGTTACTCCAAAAGGTATACGACTAAACTTCCTTAAGAAGGTGCAAACGTCTTCCAAAAAGTTGCCTCTAGCTTCTTCATCATCAATCATAGAAAAATCCTAATATGGAGTAAAACTTTGAGCTGCCAGCTTCTCATTCTCTTGTTGAATTCCTTTTAGAATTTGCAAATCATCCATAAGCTTAAGAAGCAATTCTTATATAAATTCAGGTTGATTCTGCTCTTCTTCCATAGTTTGCTTAATCTTAAGAAATCTCTCCTCAGCTAGCAATAAAGCCATGCACTTTTCATTAGGAGGTATATGATCATACTCCTTTAAAAAGGCTTGTATAGCTTCCATTAAGTCATTTTGAGCTTGTAAAATTTCTTTACTTGTCTCTTGAGGAGGATAATTGACGGGAAACTGCGGGGTTTGAGATTGGTCAAAGCCGAAAGAATTAGAATCATAGCAAGAATTTTGCTCATGATAATAGTCTTCATTCATCGGTTGACATTGAAAAGTCGCATGAGGACCCCCACAGTTCTCACAACAAAGACATTGTTGTGGAAAACTTGGTGAAGTTTGTGGAAAATAATCAAAGTTTTGATTGGAACACGGGTCCTGATTGTAGACAAACGGGACTTGAGGTGAACAATCGTAACCAAAATGAGCATCGTTTCCACATAACTCACAAATATTTGTCTCGTACTGGGGTTGTGGAGGGTGATTTGCAAAATTTGGAGAATCGTTAGAAGAGTACGGAGTTGAAAAATTGATTTGTGTTCCATTTCCAACAGTACAATGAAAACAAACTCCATCATATTCATTACAACCACATTGTTGGCACGTACCCAAAAGACATTGTTGTTGCAAACTTTGCAAATTTTGTAGGATCTCATTAAGGTTTTGATTGTAGCATGGTTCCGGATTAGAGATAATCGGAATTTGCGGTGGACAATTGTAACCATAATGAGCACCTTTCCCACAAGACTTACAAGTACATCGTTGACAAAAGATACCGTCTAACGAATCACCACACTCGTAACAACAATTGTGGTTAATTTGTGGAGGACTTTGCGAAGAATTTACACTGTGGTCTTGATTGAAGACGAATGGCTCTTGAGGTGCACTAACAATGTTAGTGTTGTCATTGGATGACTCAGAAGTGTTTAGAATTTCGTTTTCATCATGAATTGTATACCAACCTTCATTCAAACACTTTCGCACAAAAGCACAAGGTCGACAATATAGACCATCTACCGGGTCTCCACTAGTTGCACAATTCTGAGGGGGTCGTTGAGACGAGTCGGGTACGGGAACAAGAATCTTGTCTTCAAGATTCCCTTTTGAACAACCACAGTTTTTAGTGTACAAATCGCCACAAGACGAGCATTCTTTAATCGAGAATAGGGGGTTCAAACGATAATCGAGTGACGCCATAAGAATTAAACAATATAGAGGGTTAAGAAAAGAATTAAATGGATAGGAAGAAAAAGAAGATTATTTTTGGCTTTTCACAAGTTTATTCACAATCTAATTTTAACGAACAATGAGATAGACAACTTGAACCAAATAATCAAACTTACTTCACGGTAGCTCTTAAAAATTTTACTTTTTAAGGTGAGCCGTATTTCGTAAGTGACACAAATGGTAAGTTTTTAAATCTTTTATTCGAGTTGGGAACTTATTATGGATAATACCTCAATTGAAGGTATTATTTGTAGGTGTTCTTTTACCAACTTTGTAAATTTTTATATTTACAAATTTAAAGAGCAAATATTTTTCTATTTTTTTTGTTTTTGTTTTTAAACTTCTACTTATACTAAAAAGAAAAGAAAAATATTTTTTTTACTTTTTATATATATATATATTAATTTTTTTTGATTTTCTTAAAAACGTAACGTTCGAAGACGAAAGGTTCTCCAAATCACGATCGACAAACTTCAAACGAGAGAATCTTAATCACAAATCCCCGGCAGCGGCGCCAAAAATTGATTCGTAGAAAACCAACACACGTATTGATAAAATATAATATGAAAGGAAATTACCAAATTACCCTTAAGGACAAAGGTAAAAAGGAAAATCTTCACAAATATATATAAGATAATACGTATATTAACCGGGAAGTATGATTCCCGGGTCGTTATTCCCCAACGATTTATGAAATTGAGACCACGTTTGTCGTTCGGATAATGATTTGAATTGGTAATAAAGATTGATTTGATTATCTATTCCTAAGAATTAAAAAAACAATTAAAATAAGCAAATGATAACAATTAAGTACAAAAACAAATAACGGGATATCAAACTTTAACTAAAAACGCTTAAATGGCAGTTAAAAACCCTAAATTTCTAAAATTAAACCTAAATTAAATTCTTCTTTTTAAATAGACTCTAATTGACTAAAAAGTAAGTTTAAAGAAAACTAGAACAAAAACGGAGTTGAAATGAGCTTAAAATCACGAAAAATAAAAACGGGAACGAATCCCGTTCTTTAAAAAAAGAAATTTTGCAAATTAAACCTTACGAAAGCAAAACTAATTTTTCTAGAAACTTTACGATAAAATAAAATTTTCTAAAAAAGAATTAGATTTTTTTGATTATTTTTCTATTTTTTATGATTTTTTAAAGTTTTTAACAAAAATAAATGTTTAAAAATACTAAACTAATTATAAAAATTCTAAAAACAATACAAAAAATAGCTTAAACTAATACGGACCTGGGAAAAAATAAGCTTGGTTACACATCTTATTGAATAAGTTGTGTAATAAGTTATAACAGCTTATAAAGCTAAAATGGGTAAAATGTATACAAGTAATAGATATTGTAAAACTATAACGAAAAAGACCTCAGGGTGCGTTGGTAGTGGTGTGTGGTGTTGTGTTGTTATAAAGGTTGAGGGTGTTGAGGTCGGGGGTTCGAGCCTTGCTCACCCCCGATTTCCACCTTCCTTTTTTTTAGAAAAACTTTAAAAAACAAAGTTGTAGAAAAGTTGAAAATAAATACTTTTAATAAAAGAAACTTTTTATGAAAAGCCCTAAATAAGTTATGAAACAGCTTAAAACATGACAGAAACACTTAACTTTATTTTTGGTCTTATAAAAAACTTTTTAAGCTACGAAACTAAATAAGCTATGACAACGAACTATAAGCTAAATTTCCTACCTAACCCTACCCTAATAAGCTTAAAATGACAGAAATGAGTACTAGAATATAAGCCATAAGCAGAAAATCTAAATAAGCTCTTATGATACTTTGAAACCCAAACAAGCTAAAGGCTAAGTTTGAACTAATTTTTTAAGCTAACAATGAATGAATGACTTTAGCTATGAAACTTATATTTTCTTAAAGCTTGACTAAGTGGCTTTTTGAAAATGCTTTTAAAAAGATATAAGGAAAACAAGAGCTTATTGAAAAAACCTTTTGAAAACAGACAACTTAGCCAGCATTTGCTGACTTTGGTAGTTGAAAGCTGAACGACAAAAAGCTATTTTGCAAGTTGAAAACAGATTATCAAAAGAGCTTAACTTCAAAAAGCAAATTGAAACCTATTAACTATGAACCTAGAACTATATGAATGCTAAATTTCCAATCCTAACCACAACTTTATCCATCTGATATTTAATCATGAAAGAGGCCATTTGTCTTATGTTAGTATCTGATGCAATTTGCACTTACCAAGGCACAAAACTTAATTCCTATTATGCAGGCTATAAGAGACTAACTCTACGCTAATTTAACACTAAACTAAATGCAAATAAAGTAATGACAGAAGCTAGACATGAATTAAGCTAATAATGCAAAGTGATTTTTGACAGATTATGACCCTATGCATACTTAACTCATGAAAACCAGATTAACCCTTCTCTGACTTATGACACTAGCTTAAACAAACCTAAATTGAGATTTTAAACCAAAAACACAAGACGAATTGGCCAAATGCAGTCTCAACTTGTAGCCAAGTCTGTTATCCCAAACACCCCTTTAGAATTTTCAAAATCCATTTAAGCTTATAATATTGAAATCTATTGAACAAAGTTTAAACACCAGATAATAACTAACTTATAATCACCTTAATAAAGCTATATCAACAAACAAATAAGCCAGAATCTAATAGCTACTTATTATGCTAATATTTTTTTGATTTTTGATGAATTTTAAGACAAAACATGAAAATCTGAGATCTACACTACTAAACTCAAAAATAGATAATTAAACATATTTAATAAGCATAATAAGATGACAATAAGCACAAATAAGCAAGAAATAAGCAAAAGTTAAGCACTATTAAGCTAGGAAATTAAGACAGAAAAGGAAATAAGAAACTTACCAAAGCCTTAGCTAAACAAAGGCAAATCAATGCTCAAATGAGATGTCTACAAGCTCTAGCTTATCAATGATAAGCTAGTAAAAGTCCCATAAGCTCTTCCATTGTAAGCTTATCATCCAAAAGCTCAAAATCCATTTAGCAAAGGTATTTAGCTGATTTTATTTGTTTAAGTAGAATAGATGATTTATTTGAGCTCAATTTGAGCTTAGAGACTCAAAGAGCTTATAAGGAGCTTATGAGAGCTTGTGTAACATTAGATAAGAACATTTGAGAGTAATAAAAGCTTTTAAGGTAAAACAGTTTATATAAAAACTAAGGATGCTTTCATTAATAATAAAACTGATTACAATAGTTGAAATTGAGAGTACAATAAGCTGGAAAAGTAAAATTACTTAAGCTAAAGTTTTAAAAGCTAAAAATACAATTAAGCTAAATTTTTTAAAAGCTAAAAAAAACTAGATATCGTGTGT